>MU886663.1:0-10870 GCA_036418205.1 Ostertagia ostertagi
ACTAAATGAACAACAAAGTCATAACATTTCGACGGCAGTTAACATGTATTCCAGAATAAACCCGAGCACAACATTAATTTAAGGAAAAAATAATTACGAGAATCCGAACGCATCGGTCGCGTGCACTGTAGAAGAACTTAAACGGCAAAATGGACATTGCCGGACAGTAAGCGGCCGCGTCGCGGCATTCGCCATGGAGCGCGTCAGCCCAACTTGTACGCATGAGAGCTCCACAACGCTTGGGCAATGGACTTCTGTAGTAACCACCTAACATCATGCGCAATTCCGGCTTTCGTTTGTAGGTTGCTTTTCGTGTCGCAGTTTTCGTGCTCACTGATTGCTTTTTGTCGATAGGCTCTTCCACTTTGATATCATAGAGGTTCGAAGAAGAACTCAATAAGTTTATTGCTGTGATTGTTTTTTCACTTTTGCATATTGTTCCTCAAATTCGCCGTGTAATCATTTTGGCCGCGTGGGCCAGCGAGTAGCAATGTACATCACGATTTCGTTGTTCGATCTTCTTGTGTTGACCTTCGTTTTTGCCCCTGCCTATCCTCCATCCAGGCCTAACTATTGTTTTCAGATATGGACGTTTCGTCCTGTTCGTTCTGTGAGAATGCAAGGTCGTCTTTTAACAATTATTTGAAGCACCTTACGTCGGAACCATGGTAATGTGGGAGCTGAAACAGCATCGGCACTCGTAAATGAGAGAAGAGAAAGTGCCAGGAGTTCAAATCAACATGAATGTCCTTCATGTGAATTTAAGGCTTCATCGAAAGAGGCTTTGAGGAAGCACATTTTTAGGTGAGGTCCCTTATTTTTGATTCTATAATTGATTGATTGATTCTAAATGATTCTATAATTCTTCAAGGTTATTTTTAAGGAAGCATCGAGAACCCCTCGCTTTCGAGCCAAATCACCAACGAGGGCGGAAGCGCGCCGCCTACTTTGGTTTCGCACAGTCGCAAGCGTGTAGTGGAGTGTCCCAAATGCTTCTTCCAATCTGGACAGTTTGAAAAACCTGGTCAAGCACGCTACTGAGAAACACGGATTCCAGGGCGACGTTAAATCTAAGCAGTTTGGAAATCGGGAAGACTTTACGGTGAGTGATGCTTTAGCATATTTTTACGGGAAAAAAGCCATTCCGAAAGTTTGCTCTGCCCAACCAGTTTAGGTCTGGAAAGAAGAGCAAGAACGCTCCTCATTAACGTCATGGTCATGCTACAGTAGAGTTTCAATAAACGGTGTTATTATTCGGTACTACAAGTGCAGTCGGTACGTCACTACTATTACAAAGAATGCCACTATTGCACTATCACAGCACCAGTAGGGGGTGAGATGGGATCAAAAAAAATTTCGCTGAAACTTGCGCTAGGGGGGAGGGTCCTCGATCACGAATATGATATCCATTTTTGGCGCTGGCGCCAAATTGGCGCCAGTTGGCGCCAAGGGTGTTTTCACCAAATTCGCTGTAAACTTGCGTATGGGGGTTATTTGGGGCCCTGATTACGAATATGACATTCGTTTTTGTCGTTGGCGCTATTGGCACCTACTTTCCTGCTTGTCTGTGCCCTATCTCAGTGAGACTAGCGTAAGCAAAAAGCAGCTGTGTACATTCAAATAACAAGCTTTGTTCAAGAGTCCAAATTCCTTTCAATAAAATACTGTGAAAGATGTGGCAAGGGCCGTGTTATAGAAGTTGCTAACGTATAATGCCTTCCTGATTAATTGCCATCAAAATGAATTTGAGAACTGTGTAAAAAATTATTTTTGTGCTGGTTCCCATCATCGGACCGTATTGTCCCTAAGTAGCAGAATGAGAACATCCACACGTCGACGCCGCAATGTCTCCAAATGATTTAAGAGGACATTAACTTTTGCGTGGCATGTACTACAATACATGAGCTTTAGATCGCGTAAGAAGAAGGCCGTGGGTGGCACAAAAAGGCGAAATCACAGCAAAGCAGTACCGTATGCGTGTACGTCATTTTTAAAAGTGAGATTTTTTGGGGATGGATTTTAAATACAGAACTAGCTTAGCTATTCGACAATATTTTAGGCTGTTGAGAATGAGTCTGACGGTTCGATGAATGTAGAGTTCTGCGACATGCACATGGGTCACCTCCTGAGTGCTGCATTGTGGCCGTTATCCAATAATGATAAGAAGAGAAATATCTCAATTGTTGAAAAGAAAGTTTTCTGTTCTAAGTGTCACGAAAGCGATACGTATGGAACATTTGTCGCCTCATGATCGTCTATACTGGATAACCGCGACCGATGTCAGAAATACCCTGGCAACAATGGGAATTGAACGAGGAAAGTATCATGTCAACGATCTGGAGTCTATTGCAATGCGGTTCACCAAGAATGATCCAGAGGACGGATTGAGGTTCTTCATACCACCTAACAGTCCAGAAGGCACAGGTTTCTGCTTGGTGATTATTACACCGCTTCAACTGAGAATGCTGAAAAAATACGGTGGAAGTGGAGTGAGTCTCGATGACACACATAATTCTTGTCGCTACAATCTGAAGTTACTGACCTTCATGGTGGTCGACAGCGTTGGTAGAGGAGTACCTGCTGGCTATATGATCAGCGCAAACATGGACAGAGAAGCCGTTACCAAGTTCTTCAAGACTGTCAAAGAGCTGCATCCGGATTTCAGACCGGAATGTTTTATGACCGACAATTGTAATACGTTTTGGAATGCATTCATTGATACGTTTCCTGAAGCGGCTGGGCATACAAAACGTCTTCTATGCTCATGGCATGTTCAATGTGCAGTGTTCGACAAGTTTTCAACCATGTTTCCTGAGAAGAGCAGGAGGAACAATGAAATCCACGCCACACTGCTCTCACTTTTCACTGTCTCCAACAAACCCGAATGGCATAGGTGCCTCTCGTACCTTTTTAGAAGGCTTCGCGAGCTTCAAACGAGTAACGACGAGAAGGACGCGCAAGCCGCTTGTGATTTCGAGCAATACTTTTTGACCAACTACATTTCAAAAAAGGAAACATGGGCACCGTACGCGAGGTCCTCGTGTATTATGAATACCAACATGTTCAATGAACGCTTTCATCGTTCGCTGAAATATTCCTATCTGAACAGAGCATCAAACTCTCGTCTCGACGCCTTGGTGCAGGCTTTGATTGAAATAGCTTCGGACACGATTAGAAGCCACGAAATTACGGTAAGTATAAACAGATCTCAACACAAAGTCACTCATCTATTAGACGTTTTTCAGGACGCAAGAAACCTTATGGAAGGAAGGTTTCGTCAAAAAGAAAACTTGGCGAGGCATAAGAGGGCAGTTGAAAATAGAATGGACTACTCGATAGTACGGACAGCAGCATCCACTTGGGCGGTCAAGTCAAACAGTGGAAGAACATACTTCATCAAGACCAATTCTTGTCCATGTAAAAGTGGAACTGGACAGCATTGCTTGCTATGCAATGTATGCCCTTTTGGCGTGAGTTGTTCTTGCACGGACAACATCAAGGCAGGATACTTCCTGCAAACATATTCATGTCTTCCAAATGATGCATGACGGTGAGTTCCATATATTATTGTTCATTTCATAGCTCATTCCAAGCTTGCAGAACGCGACACTGTTGTGGTTTCTTCGTGCCGTACTGATGAAGAGCACTATATCGAGGACGCATCTGCCCTGGATAAATCTGATGACTCTGACCTCAACAACAATCGGTTGGAACCAGATACCAACGAAGTGAACACTAACAAAGAAAACTGTATGAACATCAGGATCCGGATAGAGAGGGTATCTTCACAAGTACAAATCAAATTTCCTGTCACGACGAGGTGATGTTCAGATGTTTGACTACTTATCAGCCTACGTTGGAAAACTAACTATAAGAGGAAGCAGTGAAGCCGAAGTAGAACTGGCGCAAGTGGAACGTGGAATGCAATTGGTGATAGAAAAGTTAAACTACGGTGAGAAGTATGTTTTTTACTAATACGTTGAAAATCTATCAATTTCCTAGATTTAGATCAGGGATTGCGAAACGATCCTCTGCCACTCCGAAGAGATCTCGCCGTTGAAGGGCGGCCCCCATCTTCCGTGAAACAAATGCGTAGAGGCGGATTCCGATGTCAAATCGAGATGATGTTAAAGGTGACCATTAACCTATCCTCTTTTTATGCACGACTAAAATAAATGGATATTTCAGAGGACCGAGCTACGAGTGGACAAGAAAAAATGTGGCATCCCTCCTCTGATAGCCGAAGATATCGAGGGGGACGACGAACAGGACCTCTGCTCTGTCTGTGATAGGAGAGAACCTCCCGATTCCAGCGATGCTCCGGACGCTCCCATCGATTGGGTACAATGCGATGAGTGTCAGACATGGGCACATCTAGAATGCATTCAATCGAGAGAATGTGTTTGTTGTGGTGGGGTGTTTGAAGTTGCACCCAGTGAAGACTCAGATGTGAGTTTAAACCCTTCTTGTGATTTCATTATAATTATTTATACCTTATTATCAATGGTTGTTTCCAGGTTCAGTCGCAAGAAAACCAAGAAAATTAAAATGCACTTTCTGAAAGGTTCCAGTGTAAGCAAGCCTTGACAAAAAGTACGTTTTTCAAAAGTCTGTCTTTTTCATTCATGTGGCTTTATGGCATTTCATTTAGATTTGCACTCGCTTCGAGAAGAATTCAGCTCATACGAGGTGGAAGTCGACAGCGCCAGACGTGAAAAATTACTTCTTGTCCTTAAGCATGCTATAGAAAAGAGAAGCTCGGACCTCACTGAAATGAAAAGAAGAAATTGCTCACCGAAATGTCATAATTGTTTGAACTTTCTAATGCTTCGATCTGTGCTACAATCTCTGTCAAAAAAGTTCATTGCTTCTCATAGACTCATTCGTCACAAAGCATAAGTGAATGGAAGCTGCATTTTATTAATTTGATAAAATACAGGTCAGTCTCGTACAATAAAACGATTTTGCACATTGAAAAACACAACATGATGAAGAGAAGTAATAGTTAGGAAAGATTTCATAACGGTCACTTGATCATTTTGCTCAGACTTTGATATGCCAATTGCCTGTATCCATCCTTGACGATCTGCTACCTGAAACAAGATAATAAACGAGAGCACTTCACACACTCAGACAGCAAAATGACGCATCAAATAATACAACGTGTGCTACCTCATATCACGGTAGTTGTCCACATAATCGTCACTTTGCCTCTGGGATACACTTATTCAAATGTGAGAGTACTTCCTTCTTGATGTTGAATAAAACGCGATTACGTTCGTGTACAGGATGGTTCCAGTATTGAAACATTCTCTCTCAAGCAGGTATGACTGCAAGAATGAGAAGAACTCAAATGATAAACAAATTTACTCAGGTTTTATACTCACCATCCACTATAACGCCGTAGAAAATAGAAAGTAGAAACGCCCGTGGAAGCCAGGAGACGGATAAGGCTGCAACGTGAAGTGAACTAAATTACATCGAAGCGCAAATCCAAGAGGAATTCTAGAGAATTTCAATTGCGCCAAAACCATTAAACTATCATATAATACCAACGTACCGACTACACTGTAGGCAGATAGTCACACTATTCAATTGGAAAGACGACATTAGCAATCCCATAGAACGAACAGGACGAAATCGTCCATGAATGAAAACATATTAAAGCTGCTGATGATGGAGGGAGGTTAAAATCAAAGGGTAAACACAAAAGGCTCAAACAGACGAAATCGTGACTGTACACTAATACAAATGGCCACGGCCGAAATTATGATATTTCAAAAAAAGGGACCTCCCTGAAAATGTGCTTCTCAAAGCTCTTTGAATACTATAAAGTCAAAGAAAGGACTTCTGGCGTTGATTAATCCTGCGCTTTCTTTTCTCATTTACGAGTGCCGATGTTGTCTCAGCTCCCATATTACCATGGTTCCGACGTAGGTGCTTCTCTGAAAAAAAATATTTAAGCCTGGAGGAAGAGGGCAAGAACGAACGTTAATGTTCAAAAAGATCAAATAATGACATTGTGACGTACAATTGCGACTCGCTGGCCCACGCGGCCAAAATGATTACACGGCGAATTTGAGGAACAATATGCAAAAGTGAAAAAACAATCACAGCAATAAACTTATTGAGTTCTTCTTCGAACCTCTATGATATCCAAAGTGGAAGAGCCTATCGACAAAAAGCACTCAGGGAGCACGAAAACTGCGACACGAAAAGCAACCTACAAACGAAAGCCGGAATTGCGCTATGAGTTAGGGTGTTTACTACAGAAGTCATCGCCAATGTGGTGTGGACTCTATGCTACAAGTTGGGCTAGCGTCCATGGCGACTGCCGCGACGCGCTCCCTTACTGGGGGCCGTATGCTGAATGTTGGGTAGGGGACGGGGATGGGTGAACGTTGGGGAGGTTCGTCGCAGGACCCTTCTGGGCAGCTGTCGCACCTTCAATATTGCAGCTCTGTTTGTATTCTTTCATCGCTGCTTTTGGTATGAAGAAAGATATTTACGTGCGAATATACAATCAGAAACAGTAAAAGGGTGAAAACAAAGCTGCAAAATCAAAGGTGCGACAGCTGCCCAGAAGGGTCCTGCGACGAACCTCCCCAACGTTCACCCATCCCCGTCCCCTACCCAACATTCAGCATACGGCCCCGTAGCAATGGCCCATATGCCGTTAAGGTTCTTCACTGCAAAAGAGTGCGCATAAAGTAGTCGGGTAGGCAACTGAGAATGGTGCTATTTTCTTTAAAAGCTGACCTTAGAAACTGAAAATGGTGTGGTCTCCAGCAGGCGAAATGCGAAATGCTTGGTGCGAAATTCGTCGAGCAGTATAGAAAAAAACGAAAAGAATTTATATTAGAAACGATAGGTTAAGGGCTCACTGGTTCGCCTCCGCATGTCCTTGGCAAGGCGATGAGAGCTAAAGGGCAAAGAAGAGAGTATTAGCGAGAGCGCACTACGATGAAGAGCGGTCCAGACAACATCCCTTAACCCATTGGCGACATTGCGGGTCGATGTTGGGGACGCACTTTTTTTGCCACGACGGACAATGCGGCTCGATGTGGGGACGCAGCATTGAGATAACTCTTCTCCGCAGGATTTCCAGAAGTGTTCCTATAGCATACTAATCAGGAAGGCGTTGTCATACTTACGGTATTAATGGTCAGTGCATATCTTCCTTAGTTGATGTTTTACACGAGCGGTACTTGAAAGTGATTTTCCAAGGCAAAGCTTGTTATTTTTGAATGCATCCGGCTGGCTTTTCGCCTGGAGTCAGCTAGAGTAATGCTACAACATTTCACAAAGAGAGATCTGGATCCGACCCCATTTACGGGTTTTAAAGTGGAGATTTGAAGTTTTTCTGGCATGCTCCAATATACACCCTCGGCAAAACCTAAAGATTTACGCTCATTTTGGAAGCGGTCTGCAATCATACGAAACTTGCAAAGTTCTAACAGTTCATGCTTCAAGATTCAACATTTTTGGTGCAGGTGGATAGCCGCATTATGACACATTTTTCAAAAATGTCAAAAAAGGCGCGGTCCGACGCGGCAGACAAGCGAAAAATCGCATTGTCGCCAATGGGTTATAAAAGAAGAAAACTGCAGCTGTGGCAGCTTACTTTGCAAGGACCTGGCGCTCTTATCGGGTGATTTCCGTGTACAGGAATGCCACATATATGATTGTCCTGTAGTAGTCCATCCTACACGAAGTAACGTAATGTCGAGGGTAATGTCAAGGAATGAACACCCTGAGATCAACCAACGCTGGAAAACGCGACCTGAACAAGAAAAACCGCAACGATTCCGTGACCGTTCTCACCGGTTTCACCTTGACTGTGGAAAGATCATATTGGTCCGCAATAGAGATCACTGCTCGCTTCTCAAAAGGAGCACTGCTGTTGCATGACCAATTCTGGGTACCACACCTGACCAAATATTTTATTCCAGGGTTTTGGAGACGGGTTTCCGTCGTAGTACCACGCCATTGAGCGCGTAATCTAGTAGTCCTAACATCCTCTGCGTGCACCTTTATTTCCTGGTGATCGCGCGTCTGGAGTCTAGAAGCGCAGAGTATAGCTGTTATGATGTAATCTGCCTGTCTCCCGCCAACCATTGGGTAGGAATATCGTCCCTTGGATGAAGATAGGTATATAACGCCCCGGTGATGTGTTTGTAGGACAATAACGAGCTTATCGGTTTCGCAACGCGAATGATTTTTTCATTGCAGGAACTCCAGGTCCACTCTTGATCGGCGGTGGATCTGAGGTTCGCGCAGCGAATAATGATTAATAGCGAACAATGCTGCAAAACGCGAAAGGTGTTTCCATGTTCTTGAGAACTACACCCGGGAGTGTACGCGGTTCCCAAGGTGACGCGTCCTCTTCTCTGAATGCAACACTCCTTCTAGTCAGGAGACAGGGTTTCGCAACGAGACCCAGCACTGACCGCTTGATGCTGCATCGACCCCTGCACTATAGTACTGTGGCCTCTGAGGGGTGGCGTTGCTCGAGCGTACAGCCTCAGGTATCTCGTCAATGGTGGGTTTTTGGCACGGCCTTGAGGTGGATAAAGGGACTTCATCATTCGGGGAAGGATAGCGTCAACGATATTCTTCCCGCTATAAAGGAGGATAGCGTAGGGCTTCAAAAACTAAACTATCCTTAGACGGTTAATGATTCACATTTTTGAATTTTGAGACAAAAACCTTTACCGGGTCTCATCCCAGTAAGGGGGAGGGGTTATTGGCTATTTAGAACGCTCAACGTGGTAAAATTATGGAAACCACATACTTTTAGTGAAACCATAAGGATCAAGGCTCGGAGGAGAGGGAGGCCGTCGGTCCGTGAACAGTCGTCGTTTCTCCAGGGAACTTAGCCGTTTTCTTGGCTTAGTTCCTAGCTGCTCACTAACTAATTAATAACTTTTCATAGACGTTAATGTCATCCAACATGAAAACTCATTTCAGGTGGATTCCATTCCCTTTACCGTCTAAAAAAGTTTAGAGAAATTTTAGGGTCCTGTCCAGAAGGAAGGGAGCATGTGGTGCGACAGTGATCCCATTTTCTACACGGGACCAACCAGCACAACTTGCAGCCAGCGCACCACATGTATCTCCCGCTTTCAATTTATTTGTATAAATCCCAGTCGTATTGCGTACTGAACAAAATAATCCAACTGTCTATCATTCTTGTATTCCATTCGTGTTGAGCTCTGTAAGTTTCACGAACAATTTAATATAGGGAAGGGATTTAAGCTGTAAGTTTCACGAACAGGTAATATGGGAGAGGATTGAGTGAGTGCCTATATTAAGCGGGAATGCTTCGAACTAATTACCACAAGTGTTTTTTGGGTTTGTTTTTGAAATGACAGCTCTGACTGTTCCACGCTGGAATCCTGAAAAAAGGGAAATTTCCCTTCGCATTGCTGTTATAACTGATAACTTACTCATCCTTGACTGGTCACTTGTTATCCGAAGAGAATCACACACCAATCTGTTCACAGATGGCTTCTGTGGGCGTGGCCACGGGAGGATGGTGTGTGCCCCCCGTCTGCGGGCTCCTCCTACAACAGCGGCAGTGTGTTTTTCTTCCTGTATACATTCTGCTTTGGGCTAACTTCGTAATTGGGAGTATACTTTTCTCATTTGACAGAGCTTTCCGTTTCTCATAAACCCATAGTGAATTACAAATCGGCTTTATTCTTCTTATATACGCTTTTACTCACAATCAATCGACAAATATCAAGAAACATTACCTGAGAAATGCGTTTTCTTTACATTCATTTACCTGCACACTTTCTAGATTGTTAAAACCATGAAAAAATCTTGAAAAATCACTTCCAATTTCCTAAAAGTAGGAACTACTTTTCAGGTGTAATGTAGATATATTTCTGTAACTTTCATCCTAGGTTCATTTCTTCCTAGCATTTCTTTCTTCCATACTCATAATCAGAATCGGAACGTTTGCATACTTCTTTCATATAGTTCATCTTTCCATAGAGTATACCTGTGCAGAAATTTTAGCAAAGGAACACGCACCAGTGCAGGACTAAACTGTGTGCTCGAAAGTGGCTAATTATTCAGGTAGAATTTCTGTAATGTGTTCTAGGTTTTTCTTACGTCTGGACCTACAGATTGTTCTGATCTAGCTGAACGTAGGTTAGAAATTGCATTAGTCTAATTTGATTACTTAGAAAAAGGCAACCGTTACGTAATTCACTCATTACGCTTCCCGTCATCCGACTTCTTAACCAAATCGCTCATTTGATGTTACTATTTTCGTTATTGGATCGCTCAAGTTCTAAAAGTGTTCTTCTTGGTGACGACACGATTCTAGCTAAGGTTTGAAACCTTGAACTTATGCGATCTTCCTAATTTTTGTTTTGAAATTACAGTTTGACCATGGCCTATTCAACTGGTTGTTGGATTTTCTGAATTTTCTACTTTTATTTTTGAATTGCTGTTCAAATTTATAGCTACATTATTCAAAAATTTGGCAATTCATCACGCAAAACTCCGTGGAATTCATAAAGTACAATTTTTTCTTTCTTTTTTATCGTTGCAGACAGAAGTCACTTCCCGACTACATTATGAAAGTTTTATGAATGAATTGCTCGTACTTTGAAACCCAGAACACGCACTTTTTCAAGCGGTCATGAGTGACAATCAAGAATTATGAGTTCTTGGGTTGTGACGCCTTGAGATTTCTTTCCTTGAGGTTTTGATGTGAAATCTCCTCCCCCTCTTACTACAACCCGTCTCCAGCTGACTTGCTAAAGTTTAGGGTGCAGGTCTGCGTGACCAGTTATATTTCTTCATTTGGCAGCTATCAATAGTGCTTCTTTTCTATGTCGATAGATTTGCTCTG
>MU886699.1:0-10585 GCA_036418205.1 Ostertagia ostertagi
TTTCTTTCGAGATCTTAACATTTGAAAGGGGTGTGGTTCAGTAGGACAGAAAGCATTTTTCGCTGCAGGAACTCCAGGTCCACTCATGATCAGCGGTGGACCTGAGGTTCCCACAGCGAGAAAATGTTTCGCGCTGCGAAACGCGAAAAAGTCGCTTTCTGTCCTAGTAAACCACACCCATTCAAAACCTTGCTTACTGTTACAATAACTACCATGGATGCCACAAATTCAAAGCTGCTTTTTGTAGAAACCGTAAGCGATGAGACACTAGTTGGCCCATCTGAGGGTTCAATGAACAGCTGGGGACAGTCTTTTTGAAAAAAAAATTGAACAGTTATCACCCGAACGCAGCATCGGTGATGTATCAGTTGAACAGTATTCCTCCGTCAAAGCATTTTTGAACCAAGTAGAACGGAAATCATGTTACTGCTGATCACAGATAGAGCAGAGCGGGCATAGAGAGCTATTTGTTTCGCACAAATTATACAAGAAAACAAGAAACATGTACAACACCTAAGAATAAAAGAGCGTAATTACGATACTGCACTCACTGGATTTTAGGAGATCCGAAGGGAATGTGATACCAGTCGCCGTGGGCTTCCTCCAAATACTTTTTAAGATCAGATTCACTCCTATCGAAAGACACAAACACAATCTCAAATTCTCCACTATCTGCAAGTTCATCGTGGAAGTCCTGAAATGTATCAGTAAGCGAAGCAAGAAGAACAAGATGAACAGTATTCAGAAGTCTACGATCTCAAACTAAGATAATCTTATATTCACGAACAGAACCCTGCAAAGCAATTATACACTACAAATATACCTTCAACACGGGAGTGAACTGACGGCATGGTGGACACCAATGAGCTGAGAAGTACAATCCTACGACTTTATCCTGAAAGTTATCTGTTTAATTAACAACGCCTAGCCTATAAGCTCTGAATTCAAAACTAGGAAACCATGACATAGAAAGCCGGAAAGAAAACGAAGTCCTTCCAACCTTGAGCACGTCTTCAGCATTTGCGCTACTACCGTCTTTCTTCTGCAATTTCACTCCCTTAAGAAGGTCAGCCATTGGAACTGAAAAACTGAATTTACTAAAGCTGTTGTTGCCTTTTACAAACGTATTTTCGCTTTTCTAGTGCAAAAGAGAGAACTATGAAGACCAGCAATGGTAGATTAACTATGAAGATCAGCAATGGTAGATTAGACGTGTAGAACAGCGAAATCGACAATCCTAAAGAAATGTAGAAGATTGAACCTTCAGGAGTCAAGACCGCAAAAATTACTACTATATTTTGACAGTGGCACACTCTTTGCTAATGTAACAGCGATATTTTGCACGCTTGTGATACATCGACACGTTAATGGCTAATTGTAAGTCTAAGGGAGGGGAAGGAGTTGCGAAGTCGTAAACCACATCTCAATGGATGCGGAAACCCGTTCCTAGCTGGGAAATTTGACCACCCACTGTGCTATTCCTTAACCCTGTAAGAAAACCTCATCTCTCGGTATCATAATCGCTACTTCGCACAATCTTCCAACAAAAGAACAACCCACTAAACATTTAAAAAAAATCTATGAAATGGCCCAGAATTTGGGAATGCCTCCTGAAGGCATGGACCAAAGTTTGTTTTCCGATGGTACAGCTCTACATTACAGAATTTGCAAATGATTGCCTATGAAGGCCTAGCATTTCAACCAATCAGCCATACAAAAAAAAATTGATTACAAATTAGAAAGAGGACTTTAATTTCCTAAACATGTACCGCTACAATGATACGAAAATGTCATTTCCGCTTTTGCAACGTCATGTTAGGATGATTTAATTGTTCTCGGTATGGGTGTTTTTACCAGCTGCTATGTTCCCGCAACCGTGAAATGTCAAATTCATCCTAAATCTATAATTGCAAAGATAACGCTGCTAGAATTTCAAATGAAGCTCACGTCATCTCAGCTACACACATAAGGGGCAGAATGGAAATAACGCTATAAATAAACAGAGATGATGACCATTTCGAAATAACATCAACATAAGAAAGCTCAAGTATGGGATTGCTACAAGTAGTATTAGATGACTCTAACTTTGATTGACTCCTAGTTTCACCCTGCCGAGAAGAGATCCAACTCTTGAACTAAGGAGCTCACAAAACGCAATTCAAAGAGTTTGCAGAAGAAGAATAACATTTTAGGTATAACAATACCGAGGTTCTACGGAGAGAGAAATTTGTAGCTTAGAACTCAATTTTTTGCTGAAATCAATACCATGGCAAGAATGATTTGAAAATGAAGGCATAGTCTCCTAGTTTGAGAAATCAACGTTAAACATGGTCAAGAGTTGTTCTTCACCGAGGCTGTTAAATAAGAATACGCACCCGCTCTGAGCTTTTTTCCTTACTAAAGTGGCTAGAGCTTGCCGCGAAGAGAGACTGTACGTTCGGCAAGAGAGCAGCCGGGGTGAAGACGAGAGAGCATAGAAACGAGCGAGATGCAGACAGCACAACGTCAAAATCAAAGCCAGAATGTCAGAAAAATTAGAGTTACTGCGCAACATTAACTCTTAGCGCGCTTTCCATGCACTTTTCAGCTGCGAACAATACAGACCTTGATAGCCTGCCCACCAAAGGCACCAGATTACTTTGCTATCGAATTTTTCCACTCAGATAACTATGCAATTTCCTTACTAACGGCTGGGCTCTTATAATTGAAAGTGTGATTGTAAGTCCAAAAGCCACCTGATGAGGAAGAGATGACGGACGATGGAGTTCGGCTACTGTGCGATGGTACCCGCGCGAGAAGAAACGGCCGCAAGGCCGTCCTCCTTTACGATGGGCAGATTCCCTAGCTCATCGAAACAACATCTATGATCCAGAGTCCTTTAGGGTGACCACACACTGGACAACCATAGCCCAAGATCGAGAACAATGGAAAAGAAGTTGGGACCCGCGCAAGGCCAACCGCCGTGCTGATGGACGGTCGTCTAAGTATTCTAAGGAAGTATTCTTCCTTGTAATTAGCGATAGACGTCGTCATCTCAAGAACGTGATTGCTTACAGGGCTATGGAATTAACGCTTGTCGACGGATGCTAGTGATGCAAGTCCGGCATCCTTTATCCTAATGATTTTGGCAAAGTGAAACAGAAGGAATCATGAATACGTATTATACCGCAAAAGTATTCTCTACCATTGGTTTTCTTCGTAGAAACAAGTGCTTACAATTACGACTTTATCATCATTTCTTTGACATTTCCACAAGACAGATTCACAATCGCAAGGACGATAACGTGTTTTTGGGAACAAATCACAGAATGTCTGCCACTCCATAGATATGACACTCGTATTCTCCAAGATTGGTCAACTTCAATCAATGTAAACTTGCACAAACAACCGCTGCACACACTGCCAACATCAATGAGAGAGCCTAACACGAAAACATTCCAGATTATCTCAATAAGTGAATTTTTTCTTTGAGTGGAACGTTTGTAACTGGTTCCACGCCTCACCGCTTTCCTAAAACGTACACGTAATGGCTTTTGAAGTACACCTATCAAAAGCCGGAAAAGGCGCTCATGGCCTTAGGGCAGGACCGATGGTAGGTGACATTAGGGCTAAGCCCAGGAGAGTAAGAAACGTCATGGAGGACACGAATAGCTCACATGCTTCCGCAGAAATCCCTTCCCTCCCAGGGCTTACACGGGAGTCTTTCAGGGGTGTGGGCGCAAATTTCTGAACGGCCCTCTGAATACCAAAAGGGGTCCCTAGTCACACCTTTTTCACCAGTTTTTCAATCAAAGTCTATTTGTAAGGGTTACTGACGTTCCTAATCATGAATTTGGTACTAATTATTCATGCTAACTCCATTTTGCGCGAATTTGGAAACGTCAACACGAAATGCAAAAACTTGTCACCACGAGGAATCGAACTAGGGACAAGAAACCATTTCTCTGCACTCACGAGCCGGTTTAGGCAAATCAACCATGGCTTGCTGTGGTCGCCCATATTGCCCCAATGCATATCAGCAAGAACCATTTTGAAACAAGCTTGGAACACCTGACGACTCCCCTGTTTCCATATGTGAGGGTCCTCTCTACTTGATCCCCCCACCCTCCCCCCCCTTCCCTTAAACGACATGAGGGCCCAAGGGAAAATTAAAAATTGGCAGCACATTGTGCAAGCAAAGTATATTGAGAAATTGAAGTACAAATTCTGCTGGGATTCACACTGATATGAAGGATGAAAATGAAATATGGAAAAAAAAAACACCTAAAACACCGCACTTTTGCGAATTCTTCGTTACTAACGCGTGGAATAAAGATTTAAAAGCTTTATACATAGTAAACGGATACTCTCGCAAAGCGGAAACAGAAGGACAGTTTTCAACCCACTTGACCAATATTTTTGAATAAAAAAGCATGCCTTGCTGGCCTACTCCGATAAGAGAACAACTTCATTGAAAGTGAAGCCAAAAATCGCTGGAAAACCCCAGTTGGAAACAAAATTACGAAATATGCTATATGTCCAGTCACCGATTTTGCAACACCTGGGCGTTCAACCCGAAGAGTATGCATGAAATGAAAGATTTCTCTTCGAACAATGAGACGAAATGAGTCAACAACTATTGACGGACGCATGCCTTCCAAACCCCTGCTAACAAGTCCGCACCTACAATTGGAATGTGCCAAGGGACGCGAAACTGTGCACTCTGCCGTTGGGCAATGCATGCATGGGTGTGTACTAGACGGCAAATCGGATAGCTTATAGTTCTTCAGGAGGGAAATAGGGCAATAAACATAATAACACCGCTGCAAGACTGGTGCCAGATGCAATAGAATCTGCTCAATTCAATATCCTTGTTCTCACAATTATTCATCCATCTATGGCTATGGGGAGAACGGGGATACTGAAACAGTTGCGGTTATTGCAAACACGTGCACCCATTCGAGAATCTTAAGTGTATCACTACATAAGCAGAAAGGCTGTCAGTGCTCTCAACGGGCAAAAGTAAAACTCGGCAGGAAATCCAATCAAGTTCATAAACAACAACAAGCGCAGTCGACCAAAAATCGGTCGCGTTGTGATGCTTGCATTGGAGCACGTTATCTCTCATCATCTGCCGCATGTGCTGACAACCTTACGGACCTAGTGAAGGAGAGAATTGGGGTCTATTCCAGTTAGGGGGGCATCATGATGCAGTTTCTCGGCGAACTAGTGTGAACTCGAACATTCCAGCTTTTCACGCATGTCAAGTGACTGCCCTCACCCCCACCCCCTAGACTGGCTACACTCCCCCTGGCTCGGAGTTACCTTAGCTTTCTGGAAAACTGCATCATGATGCCCCCTAACTGGAATAGACCCGGGGAATCCCTTTAATTTCCACTCTCTCCCCAATCAAAACCACACCCAAGGGAAGACGTTTGTGTGTCTCATGGAAATGAAAATGTGGTGAAAGTAAAGGAATTATTTCATAAAAACAGGTTAGCTGGAAGGATACCCTTCCCATCTGCCAGAAGTTGCCCCAGCTATTAAATTAGGGTTGGTCCCCCTACAAGCAAACAGAATCATTCAGACCAATAAGAGAGACGAAAAAAGGGAACTTTCGAACGAAAACTAGAGGTCCTTCATAGGGCCTCCTCCTCAAGCGAATCATCGCGCTTCGTCATTCTTCGAGACTCATCACTGATCGTGAGAGAGGCTGATCTCTACTGTTTACCTTGGGTAATCCGTACTCTCAGACGTCACAGGAAAAAGTGTATGGCAACTGTTCGCGCTATGAACATAGAGCTCTTACTCACCTTTGAAAATGGTTAGCTTTGGGAGCATTCATAGTCAGGTCATCCAATTGTAAGGATCGTAACGATCGCACAGCATTGAATGCGTATCGATCGTCAGGCGTGGCCGAGAATTGGACGATCGATACGCATCCAATGCTGGGCGATTGTTACGATCGGACGACTGACTATGAATGCGTCTATGACGCTGGGAACTACCGTATCTTTCGTGGCAACTTTAGCCTTGGAAATAACCAGAAATGAGCACTATTCGCTCATTACCGCCCCCTTTTCGAGAACAGTGCTGGATTTTCCTCAAATTTCCCCCTGGTAGGAGTGAACATAAATTCCCTATGGGAACCCCCCCCCCTAAAATTTGTTTATTTTCAATCTTTCGATTACTCTAGCGTAGTATGGATTGGTTCGGACTGTTAAGCGCTTTCGCGAAAAACAAATATTTATAAAAACAAATATATTGTAATGTTCGCATTCCTAGATCAAGCAACCTTTGGAGGCAAATTGTCGGCAAATTCGGTGGTCCAACGTGCTTCGGCGCCGGTGCCTGTGGCTTGGGCATTAGCCGTTTCGCATCATTATACTGCGCGGAGTAATAGGCATGTGTATTCATGCAAATTTTCATCCGAGGCGCAATTTTGTTGGACCTACCTTGGTGTTGAACTGCGGAGCCAATCTAGCCTAGTTCAGGAAGGTGATGGCAAAGGGCATACTGGCGCCCAGGTGAAAGGAAAGTCAATAGGCCAAGTGCAACCTCGAAAATTGGTGTCTTAGCTGCCATGCAAACAACAATGATATTGATAAGCACTGACTGATACGAGGACACCGATCCCCACTATCGCATGGCAAATCATCGACATTTAAAAATGGTTACCCAACCCGCTCAGTCAATTTTCTTCAAGTTGCTTAGCGACAAAATTTAGGCAGACTGGAAAAAATTGTACTGAAGAAGGGACTTCCGTAAGGAATGGACGGCGTTTCGGCTAGGGCTGACCAAGTTGCCAGGTAACAAAATTGCGTCGGCAAAGATGACGAAATGGGTTTAGCCCCCGAAAAAACTATTCTGCCCCCCGCATAGCAATAAATCGATGCGATCGCTGTGGCAACGACTCAATTACTAAGCAGGCTTCGTCCGGTCATGTGTTGCCCGAGAGAAATATTGAAACACCTTCAAAATATGTAGTTTCGGGTACTGTAAGTGAACAAAAAAGAAATCGTTTTGGACACTAAAATATTTGGATTCGCTGCTAAAAAGATGACAGATGACTGTTACAAACGGTTATTGAGACAAAAATTGAGGTTTCGGTTCAATAAAGGAAAAATAAAAATCGGAATCGGAGCTGGGGATGCGCCAACATCTCCAGTTTCCATTCAGAATCGTAGAGGTAGTTTAGTGGTGCTTAACTCATGGTCATGCAGTAACTTGCGAAAACTAGCCCAATACTGGAACCAAACAATCGTTCGCGGAGACACAAAGAAGGCTTTTTAGGATAAACATCTGACTTTTGGAACCCACGCCCCACCCCCACCCCCCTCTGCGCTTGGCACGCCATTCGACAACAAACCATCCCCGGTGGTGAATATCCGACTTCGGCTACAGGGAGGAACCCCCGTCTACTGCAAGCATGCTCTGCCAGACACCAGTATTGAAAATGCCAAACAAAAAGCTTCTGGGCTCGACAAATGATAAGGCCACACTGCAGATGCCGGACGCGTGATAAACGATGGAGCCATGCGTGCTCTCTCCAACTACAGCGTAGTTTGACTGTTCTGGATTCCGGAATATTTACAACCCTGATGAAGTGTGACGATCTACTCGAAATTTATTTATTTATTTATTTATTTATTTATTTACTTATTTGATTTATTTATTGATTGAGCTAAGACAGCGTAAAAAAGTATAGAAGACACAGCTTCTAAGAAAATGGAACAGAAGAATACCCAAAACAAAATAAATAGCCAGAAAAAATAAATAAATGAAGATCCTATTCAAAAGTTTTTTAAATGCTCAAAAAAATGATCTCAATTATCTTCCATTCTCTTGAAGCACCTCTAGCACCGCTTATACATAAACTGTAATCTTCATCCAAACTATTTGGTATCTATTTCTTCACTGAGCAAAGATCTGGTCATAAAGTACGTGTTTCGTAGAAGGAGAGGGTGGCCGTATTCAGGGAAGCAATTATGCAGCATCCATACTCAAGGTTCTGAGAGAATTTGAGATTTGAGAATAAACCGTCTTCTTATCTTCCAAGCTGCTGCTCTCTTCTCTCCAATCAATACCTATTTTTTCCTTTCAGCGGAATCTTCTAGTCCCCCTTGGTTTTCAAATCTACTAAACTCTACTCAGATCAACCAGGTACGCAATCTCGTCAGCTGGATCTCCTCATCTCTTCATTGAATCTTCTACTCAAATGTTCTACAACTATCGTTTTCATTTCGCCTATTCCCTAACCCTCCAAAAGCATTCAGCACGAGCGTACCCATACGGGGTTTTGCTGAGAACGACGATGAAATTGGTGGAATGTTTGCACTCATCCACGAGAATCTTCTCTATAAATAGTTATAATTTTGAAGGAGTGCACCTCCAATACATATAAAAGATCGAATGGGCGTGAGTCAGGTACACATGTTCACGGTATTTCCAAATATCATACAAGGCGAGGGCTTTTATGACCTCATAGTGCCGCGATCAACTGTAATATCTTTCAGCAAGGAAGTTTTCGCCGTGGCTTGATGACAACTGGAAACAGGTGAATCTGAGTCAAAGTAATCATCTACCATACATACGATTCATAATTGAAGGTCTTATTAATTATTATTATTATTATTATTATTATTTATTACACAAGCGAAGCTGTGTAAACAAACTCCGAACAATTATTCAAAAAAAACCAACAACTCCAGCGAACAAAATTGTGAATAAAAATTACAAAAAAAAAACTTCGTATAGCATACATTATACGAAGTTATTAAAGCATACTTCAGGAGAAACAAGGAAGCCAGCGTGCTGTCAGTGCTTCAAGGCATGTCCCAGACTTGGCGATTGCAACACCAGTCGCGCGGTTGGAGCGAGACACCGGGCACCGGTCGTTATTTGTTCGATCTTGCGTTGCGATGCCCACTCCATACGCGATTAGACGCCCAATGCCCGAATGAAGTAAGTTAGGTGAGATAGGAAGCTACCTATAAGTAAGTTTTAGGAAAAAAAATTTTCGACTCTTTTTGAAGTTGAGCTGGTGCGTTGCCTGTTATTTTGATAATACAATGGTGCAAGAAATCAAATATGATTTATAATACTATGAAAAAATCTTAAAACCTCCTAACACATTCTACTAAACAGCAAACTCAGAAAGAAATTGTTCGTTGGATTGCTCCGCGTTTGAAGTGTGCAGAGTTTAAGGTCAGAACTAGGCTCTCTAAAGCAAAAACGTGGTTGATGTGTAGTGCGCGTGGGCGTGCATGGTAACTACACAACGTATATGAGAATACAGTACTCCTGACACAGTACTGCAGCTCACATGAAAGCAAGCTAATGAAAAAAATATCGTACTTCCCCGCTCCACCCTGTGGAATTCATTAATTTGGAAATGGTCTTCATATTCGAAATCAGCGCCAAAAACTCCACACAACGGTGTACATCTTGTTGGGAAAAATTTAGTCTGAATTTCCTCCGTGATGCTTGGCTTAGTGATACGAAGTGTCTTCAGTGATCAGAAGTGTTTGTGATGTTCACTTTGATCTACCGTCGATGTTGGCGCCGACCCCTCGTATGGCCGTCTGCTCTCTCCGCAACTCCACAGTCTCTCACTTTTTGCCAGTCCCTCGATTTCGGACGCGTTTTTTTCGACGGCAGCATCGACAGTAGATCAAGGATTACGTGACTACTTGAACTCTCCCCTATGTTCTCTGCCGCGAAAGGCCAGAGCACAGACGATTAGAGAACGGCGCCTGGCTCGGCTCCAAATCCCAAGAAGGAAGGTGAGAGCCTAGGACTAAGCCTTGGAGGGAGGAGGGACTCCGGAGTGGGTGAGCCAATTACATGTGGCAAAGTTTGAATGTGTCAGATCACAGTAATCATAAGCCGCTGTTTAAGCGAGAGAGCGCAGGCGAGAGCATCAAATCGAGGCGGTTTAAAGGACTGAGTTCAAGTTGTCCGTAGACCGTAGATCAAGATGGTTACCGTAGGCGCAGTTGTGTGGTAGTGAAGATCAAAGGAAAGTTCATTATAAGATTAGCAGTTCAAATTGCAATGGTTCTGTGGTGTTCTGGACGCTGATACCGTATATGGATTTTCTGTTTGGATTCGGCAAATTTGCAAGGAGTTATTTATTTCAAGACAACGCACACAGCGTAAAGGTTGGAGTATGAGCCCTTACTAATGGTAAGAACCGATCAATATGAACCAAGAATCTTTGAAGGTCTAGAAAAATTAGCCTATACCTTGGGCAATGGGCACTGTTGCACTATTACAATCCTTGACACCTGCAACAGTACAACCCTATTTTTTTCAAATACAAACTTTTCTTACAACTCTTGAAGGCAAGTTTTTTTTACTCCTTTTCCTGGCAATATCGGAGCATACTACAATCCCTTCTTGGGATTGTAATGGTTTCGCTATTCCCAACATTATTCTCTTACGATATTTTCGTGCCAACAACTACAAATGTGAATCCGCTAATCACCGGCACAAGAAAGGTTAGGGAAGAAAAAAAGGAAATGTTGCTAAGCTTCAAGTTCGTTGTTAAGGCACCTTCTGCTAGCAAAACGGGCTAAAAAGGGGTTCAAGTAAGAAGCAGTAG
>MU886710.1:0-11723 GCA_036418205.1 Ostertagia ostertagi
AACGCGATATTTACCATGTGTTACGTAATTTGTTTGATGACATAAACCCATTCAAATACCTTTACGTCGGGAGTGAGGCGGTGTGCATGGCGCATGCCTGATATATCGACATTCGCTTGCACTTCGCTTGCACCATGTCCGTCTTTCCAACACGCGACAAGTATCTTGATGATCTGTAGATGGGGTGATGCCGATGTACCTGAGGTCAAGGCCAACACCAATACAAGCCTGCACCTGCGCGGTTGCCGTGTCTGGCAATCTCGTTGCCAAAGTGATATATGATGGTGACCTTGATCTGCGAAAGGAAAACGGGGTACTGAGACAAAAGAAAAAATGGAATGCGCAAATGTGTGCCTGATTTGCTAAACCGAACACATGTGAGCTTTTGATTACACTTCTGTAAAGTACGTTACTGGAGTATTCATGCCTCATGTGCTTCGTCCCTTTACAGTTCAGGGAGGGTCCGAAAATTTCAATGCCACTACTACTGAGGGATACACGAGCCCTAGTGAAGAACATATGCAGTGGAAATAATAAACGAACTTACCTCAGAAACTCAAAAACAGGGTGGAAAGTCCCTCAAACATGGGTGTTCTTGGGGATTTCCCCAATCCCGCCCCCTTGCCGGCCGTCATTGGACGCGTCGGCAATCGTGCTCGTTTTGGGACCAGGGAAAATTGATTGAAAAATGGAGCGCGTTTACAGCGGGCACGTTCAGACAACTCGTCCAACGTGCGTCTTTATCCATTGCTGAGCGGCAGAGGGAGAGTACCTGTCTAAGACCCTCCCCGACGTTTTTTTCCAGTTTTTCATACATTAATCGTCTGGTTTTCATCTACAACTTCATTATTGGTGGTTTTTTCCCGCGAAACCGTTCCTGAACTGTTGCTTTATACTCTTCTAGAAAATAAGCCGGGTCTACGCCAAGAATCACCGCTTTTTTTTCTGAGTTGCTGCTCGCCTCAAAAAAATGTGAGCAACTTGGGAAGACAACGTCCAGCAGAATCCTCTTGCATGCAGGAACTTCAAGCCCTCTGCTGTTTTTTTTTCCTAAAGAAATTGGAATTTAACGACAAGTTTTGTGAAAAGCAACACTTCCACTTAAATGGTGGAATTTGTGTTGCTCGGGAGTGCAATACAAAGAGCAGCCAGAAAATAGTGGCTGTGGGAGTGCACCAGGAAAGATATCCTAGCAACAGCGCTTAGTTTAGTAAATCGATGACGTTGTTCCTACACCGGGCCAGGAACAGAATCGGTAAATGAAAGCAGCCTGCCACACGCAAAAGTCGTACGTCGACGGATTAATTTCCCTATAGAACCTGGAAAGGTAATAGGTATTACCAGAGAATCGGTTATTAATGAGAAAAGTTTCACTTGTGTTCTTCCCATGTATATTAGTATTTTTTTTTAGTCGGCCTGCGACTTCTCGACAGCACAAATGCAACCTAAACACAACCGGCTGTGAAGCAGAGTGCAGATCTTGCGAATCGAGCGATTCGCCAGCGTCCGCGGCCGCGTCATAGCCAGCAAGTCGCTTGATTGCCTGGTACCGTAACGCAGCCGCGGATGCCAGCGAATCGCTCGATTCGCAAAGTTTGACATCGGAATAAGAGTAGCAGCATTTTCATACATAGATTGAAAAGCACTGTAAATATTTAATAGGGTTAGTAAATCCAACATAAATCTTCGCAGCACTAAATAAGCGTCAATACATTGTTTCACTTTTTCGCAGTTCGTCCGTGAAAATCCCCATCATCTATTTAATGAGCTAATTCTGACTGGTAAGAACGTTGGTGCAGCCATTTTTGTCTTACGTATAGCAAAATGGTAAAATTATGCAATAACGACCTTTTTGATGATAGCATAATAGTCATTTTACCTTAATTTAAACGCAGAGACAAAGGGAATTAGAATTTCAATGGCTTACACCTCGTCACTAAACTGCACCGCTGGTGCGCCCAAAATCACCGTAACTTATACATATAAGTACAAAGTGAACTTCTCTTTACAGCCCGGATGTAACTAGCCTACCTCTTTCCATGTCTTCTATGCAAATATCTCTCGAGCGAACGTAACTGCGAAGTGAAGGTCAACACCTACCGTTGAGACTTCCTTGAAAATTTTTCAGGCGAACCCCCTCCACAGCTTCTTCTTCCCCGCCGTCAACGTGGTGGGAGGGGGTATACATACCATGAAACCGTAATGAAACGGCAATTTTTTTCCCGCGCGCTCGCATCTCATCCCATATATTGTATATTATTTCAACGCGCGACAACACACAATTGGCAAATACGACCTCCCACCAGGGGTCAAGCGAGGCGTTGAGGAAAATTTGGAAATACGACCCCCCCCCCCCACCACCCTCCGCCGGAGGCCGAAGTCCATGAAACAACCCTCTTCAAAAGCCGAACTATGAAAAGGTTGAAAAGCTTGTTTAATTCTCCCCCAAAACTGCTCATAAAAAAGCCCTGCTACCCCACCGCCCACAAAAAAATTCGTTTAAGAAGTACAAAAGTGAAAAAGTCAAAGAATAATCATTATTGATGAGTCCTACCAAACGAGCAAACGAGAAACAGACCAGAAAACGACAAACTAGCCACTAAAAATGGCATACCCAACATCTGTTCTTTATTTATTTCCTCCACAAGACTTACCAAATTCTAGTACTTTTTTTTTTTTTTTTAAATATATTGTTTTTTTTTTTTAAATTTTTTTTTTTATACTAACACAGATTGTGGTTCTCAATTTGCACGTAGCCCTTCAGTTGAAAGAAGCTTTTTAACCGCCTTCGCCAGCTGTGTGTTGACTGGACTTTGGCGTTGACCGTGGAGCAGCTTATTTACTATTGAAATTTGAACAAATATTCAAATGATTATAACTTTCTTCAAATATGACGAATTTTCAATCTGAAAGCAGATTTGGAAGTTTTGTGAAGAGCTTTTCTAATCAGTATTGAAATTACAAAAAGTTATAAGAAATAACAAATTTAGATCAATTAACGAGGAAAATTCGAGATGAGCACGAGTTTTTACACTTTCCGAAGCAACAACTTGCTTCATTTCGTCAAATTCGAAAAGTTAATATGGCAGACAAAACTAGAAGATTTTCTCTATCCAAACCGTTGCTAAAGCAGCTTCTATACGTCCAGTATTCAAAAATGGCCACGTTGAGGATTTTCGCAAAATTAACGAGGAAAATTTGTGATGAGTGCGAGTTTTTTTACTTCCTAAAGCCATAACTCCCGTTCAAACTCATCCAATCCGAAAAGTAAATACGCCATCATAAACTAGAAGATTTGCTCTATCAAATGCTTACTAGAACTGCTCCAAACGTCCAGTATTAAAAAAACGGCTACGTTGAGGATTTTCGCACGAGTACCGCCGAAAGGTACTTTTTCGCTACATTGGCACTATTTCAACGGCTGTATATCCTTTTAAGGGCGATTATGTACTAAAGTAAGAGCAGATTTGGAATCACTGCTTTTCTCTTTCTAAGAAAAGTGATTGATTAGCGTTTCTCAACTTTAAAGGTTACATGTTTATAAATTTAACCCTGAAGAGTCCGTTAACGCAATGTTGAATGGTGTACACCTCCCTGTAAATGCGCACGGACACTTTCAGAATTCTCTCGATTGTTCCTGAATTGAGGTTGTTTGTCCAAGGAGCCGTAGTTGAAGCGCGCGCAACAACTAGACCCTTTCTCGGATGCGCCGTGTACCTCACATCCCTTCAGATTCGGGGTCTTACTTGAAAGATGAAATATCTCTTGGAAAGCGTGCGAAATTCAGATTCTTTAACTTGTGTGGTGATAAAACACTGAAGTAACTAAGAATTACCGGACGCCTCAGAATCACGAAAATTTTGTGTGGGTGAAATATCATTTTCATTGGAAATCCTCTGGCCTGGCATCGACTCATCCTTGATATTTGTCTTCCGACGGTGATGATCCCACTGCATCAAAATGGCTCGATCTCTTCCACCCAGCGGGCCAATACGACCCCCCCCTGCGACGTGTCGAGGATTCCTCAACGCACGCTTGACCCTGCTCCTCCCCCCACCCCAACCACTCCAATCTAACAACTCACCCCCCCACGCGTTGGCACTTGTCGCGCACGTTAGGGTTGACCTGCTGCGAGGCAACCGTTTTCATTGCCGACGGTTTCTAACATCACGGTGAAGGAAAACAACGTAAATCAACCTTTCTTAAAAAATATTTCTTACTTTGTTTTTTGGTAAACTACGAAGTTATACGATTTCCTTGTACACCTGGAGCCGCAAACTATCGTTGACGTCGTTCGTCCAAGGGTTAGAGTAAACCGAAAGCCTTGGTGATTCATCGTTTTGTTCTCTAGGCATTCTCGCATATACACACTATTACAGCGTCTGTTTTCCTTTCTTCCTTAGAAAGGCTTCCCTTAGTTCCTAGAAAAGCAGAAATTATGTGCTTCTCTGTCTGCACTATCACGCTTGGTTGATGACCACTGCCCGTCGTCGTTGGATATTTTCCCGCAATTACACAATAATTCAAAATCGGCTTAGATTTAAACAAATTCGCAAAGAGTTCTGGCTCAGCGATTTACGCAGTGTTGTGGAGGTCTCTGTGATAGTTTTTTTTGCAACTAAATTGTTCATGTAACTGGTCTGTACTCGTATTGTAAAAGCTTTTGAGGAATTTACCGTGAGTCATTTTGCTTGATTACTAACTTGGGTGCTTTATACCTTTCTAGTCTGCTAAACCCATAAGTCTTGATTGCTTTAAATAGGTTCTCAGTGCTATGTGAGTTGGTGGGCAACCCGATTTTGAGTTGAAGGATTTGGGGAAGATTATTGAAATTACCCGAATTCCTGTTTTCTCTAATGCTTAGCTTGTAAAAAGAAACTCTAGGACACGCCTTACTACCAACTCTCGATATCGAGTATAAAGCTGAGAAACATGCCCCATACGACTCACATAACATCAAATATTTCTTCTAAAAATTGTGCTTTAGTGGATGAGGGTAGGCAAGCAACCTCAGCAGAAGCGGCTCAACGCGGGTCCTGACGAGTACACATTTGTGGAATGTGAGTTCAACGATTCCTTATTGGTGAATAATTTTGTGCCCATAAATTATTGAACTGGGGGGGGGTGCCCTTGAGTGGGTACTTGATATCCGTTGGGATAAGCGTGTCACTGGAAGTGACGTGCACTTGATAGAAGTGATAAGCTGTTGCCAGCATGCTTTGCTGATATCCAGCGATGTATGTTGGAAGCAGCTTATCCACATAGTTTCTATCAAGTGCACGTCACTTCCGGTGACACGCCTACCCCAACTCTCGGATATCGAGACTACGGTAACTGAACTAGAACAGTTCGGATTGGTTAGGAAATTCAATAATGGTATTCCTTTTTTACACAAAGGGGTGTATATGCGTAATCTTGGAAAAAATAGCAATTTTCTTCAGTGGACAAAGCGGTCTGCGAGGATCTTCATGCTGTTTTGTCTCGCTAAGCCGCAGAAGTAGAAACGTAAACTGACGCTGATCAAGCTAGAGAAGTCGTAGTTGTTATCTGTTTTTGATCCAAATTTTAATCTGAACTAATCATCAATCCTACCGTATATACAATTTTGCAATGACAGACAAGGGAGCCTAGGTAGCACTTATACGCAATATTTCCTGGATGGTGAAGAATCGGCGAGAGAATGTATATATGAGGTGCTCTCAAAAAGAAAAAACTGATTTGTTTCCAGTACCTTTCGGACGGATTCCCAGTAAGACATAGTTTGAAGCCCGAGTCATTTTGCTCTGGATGATCTTGATATCTTCGTACACTGAGTAGAAAGAGGAACCTCCAACAGCGTGGCCATTCTCTTTGCAATTTGCGATTCACGACTTGGCGAACTCGCGTTTTTTTTCATTGAGTAGATACGTATCGATTACACATTTCATCGTCGACACATATCTACTCCACACTAAAGCCGCTAAAGGGTGATTCGACCTTTAGCGAGTTTCTTCCTTATTTCGGAATTGGATCATTACCTTCTTGTCTCTTTTTCTTTTCTTTTCGATTCCCTCTTGTTCTTTATTTTTCTCCTTATGATCCTTTTTTCTTAATCTGATCGATTTCGCTTCCTTCTTCCCTTACTTCATTGCCTCCACATGCAGCTCCAGTACTCAGCCCCTCAATTTGCCTATACCAAAAAATCATTGAAGATTTGCTGTCAGTGTAGTTTTCAGATCTTCCATGACTACTGCAATGCCTTGGATTATCTTGGTTCCATTGTCCCTGCTGATGAAGTACGCCATGCGTTTGGAGCATATCGCTGCCTGGCTGCCTTGGTAACAGAAACGGATCTACTGCATGAGTTCGGAAACGAGAAGGTTGTGTTCTTTACTTCTTGACTCACTTTTCATCTTGAGGAAATGGTGTTTTGTTTCTAGGGTGACTCATTTCTGGCTTCAATGATCGCTGAAGATAACGATTTCCGCCTCATTTATGTGGGTGTCTTAGGTAACACCTACATTAATTGTTTTTCTATTGTTTCGTTATCAGGTGCTATGGCGTTGGTGCCTTAGTGGTGCAACGGAGTCTAAAGGTTTTGGAGAACTCGCTTATCAAATCAGCGATATCAAGGAGTTGTCAGGATTACCCAGGTGACTTCTTTTGTCGTTTTTTTTTAATTGTCTTCAACGAGCTGTTTCTTAGAACCTACATAAACCGAACGGTGAACGGGAAGAGAATCGGACCTGACCCGGATTCAATGCTCTCAGCTCCTGAGGATCCTAATCTCGAGAAACTTACACGTGTAGTGTTCAGTCTTCTTCGATGTGGACGTTTTGAGGAGGTCAGCAAGCTGCAAATGGTTATCCACAGATTTCTATATGCATCATTTTTCTCTTGAGATGGTCTTGGAGCAACTTTTTCATTAATAATGTTGGCGTTTTTCTGCTTGTAGGGTGCACGAGTGTTCTTGGGAGCTACGTGAAGTGGGGAATCTCTTAACTTTCTGATAAATTCCTGCTTATGTGTTTTGCTATTTTGAGTAGCAGTAGAGGGATCAAATAATAATCTCACTACGAGAACTCTGATAGGAAAAGAGGTGAAACATCCGTACAAAAGGATCGAATTTCTACTTTTGCTCTCTTCTTTCCGAAGGACACATAGAGCTGATATGAAAGGAAGCAACTTGCACCTGCTTTGAGTAATCTGGAGCGTTTTTTGCGATATCCTTTTTGCACCATTTTAGGCAATGAAGTTAAGTGGCGATATGTATGTGCCTTGGTTGGTTCCGCTGATTCGGTCACAGCTGCTTCTCGTCGATTCAAGTTTAATCAGTGCTGAACTCACGAAGCAGGAAAGAGCCCGCTTTCACTTCAGGAAACTATTTTACCAGACTATGGTTAAAGCAATTTCCGAGGTGACTGTACTGTCATGAAGAAACTTGAGTCAGAAGCGATTAACTTTAGAGTAATACATCTCCAAAGAACCTTTGTGAGCTATAATAGTGACAAGGATGTTAGCGCATCTTGTGCTGGCAGTTGAAAAAGTGGGGCTATTGTTGGACGCTTCTGTCTGCACGGTAGTTCTAGAGCGCCACTTACGTGTTGGCCCAGCTCCTGGATCCTTCCTGTATCCATACAGGAATGAATTCTTCTTACCGCTATTGGATCAATACGATTTTGACTATTGTATGTTCTTCCTTGGACGTGCTCAACTGCGATCCTCTCGGGAATTTAATATATTTGGGAAAGAAGCCACTTTTTAGCTTCAGTAGGTTAGTTCAGTTAAATGTCTTCTTGTAAGGACCAGGAACTTTTTTCAGACCAAATATTCAATGGGAATTCGAATGGTGTTTGCTGCTATTGCAGGAGATTGGCAATTTCTTCTCCCTTTAGCCGTCACTGTGGATGACCGACTTTGGTGCTATGCTAATTTGCTGCTGTCCAGGTCGACAGAGGTAATGTTTTGAATTATTATACGAACTTCGGATTTCGGTGCTAACTTAGTTGGGGGGGGGGGGCACGCGGCGGCGCGGCAGTCTGCTCGCCTGGCATGTTCGGAAATCCGTGGGCCAGGGGGAGTGTAGCCAGCCTAGGGGGTTGGGGGGTGGGGGCAGTCACTTGACATGCGTGAAAAGCTGGAATGTTCGAGTTTACACTGTCTCGCTCGAGAGGGCCCAGGTGAGCAGACTGCCGCGCCGCCGCGTGCCCCCCCCCAACTAAGTTAGCACCGGATTTCTATCGATCATGATTTAAAATTTTGTTAGGCTAAATACTGCTCTTGGAATTGAACATCCGATTTTTGCCCCTACAACAGTTGAAGGAATATTTGAAGCCATAGCCACGGTATGTAGTTATTTTATGTCACTCTTGCCCCTTATTTTTTGATAGTGCCTAATGACTTCAGTCGGAGCCTTCTCCATATTACATCCTCATGAGCTATATGATGAGAGGTGCGTGGGAAGAGGCGGTCGATTGGATGTATTCGTATTGTCTGGACGTTGAAAGAAGCCGGGAGCAAAAGTACAGTCGCTGTACCGTTTTTTCGGTCTTGTCACAAGTGTATGCCGTATTTTGAAAAACGAGCATGATGTAAGTTGTTAAGTGAAAAGCATTAATTGCTGTCCTTAACCACTTCTGGCTTCATGAGCTTCTAGTGGTATTCAGGAGAATCATGGCAAAAATCTTGTCGGCCGTATGATTGACGTTTTGCTCCAGAAGCAGGTGTTTAGCCTGATTCCGTTTTATGCGGCGCTTTTGCCGAAAGATGACGCTCTGAAGCGTATTTGGGATGTAATGCCACGTGAGTTATCGATACCATCAATTGTTTTTTTTTTTTTGCTTTTGGTTGGTAGCATATATATGGGTTTATTTCACTAAAGCTCACATCATACTTGCTACTCACTGGTCGATGCTGCTTTTGGGATAATAGTCAACGGCTTGCTTTAAAGTGAACGGGTTTTGAGCTGTGCTCCTGTCACTGTTTTTTATGTCCACCCAGAACCTAACAAGAATCCACAGAAGGCCGATGCTTCTCTTTCATACGAGGGCACAATTTCCAAGTTCATCTTTCGTAGAATAAACATCGATGAACACTCAGAATGGCATGACCTGATTCTTTTTGAGAGAAAGTCTTACAAGAAAATTGAATCGTAAAATGCCAGACTTGAGATCTTGTTAGGAATACACGGCTTTTCCTCTCCCCGTTGGTCTCTAGTACTGCTGCCAGTCTGAAAAATCATGAGAAACGGTTATTGTTCCTGTGAATGATGCTCTCGACTTTTTACTTGGGATCGTTTAAGTCGGTTCGGGTTATTTCTCGAAGCTTTCAGATTGTGTTTATTAGTCATTGTCACTTTATCAATTAATCCTCTCACATCACGCCGTTGGAAGTAACGACGCTGCCATCGGCATGCGCTCTGCATTATGCGGCCTCGACGATGCTGGCTTTTCGATGTCAGGAGCACATTGCATTCTGAGTTGGGGTAAATCCCGGTCGTTGACAGTGAGTGCGTCTCATCTCTTTATAGAGAGTTTTAGCTGCTAATATAAGAAATTATCATTGCAGGGAATATGTGGTTGACATGGCGATCTTATGCGCTGATTAGCGCCTGTGGCGACAAGAAGCTTCTGAATGCCATCGCCGAAACCAATGGTGTTCTGCGCTATTATTTGCGTAAGCCTTCACTGATGAATTTAGAATCCGTGCGTTAGTCTTCAGTTGTTGTTTGCAGTAGGTGATATGGAAGATGAGGCGAGCGCTCTGATCGATAGGTGTGAGCAGTTGAAATTGGTGGATCGCCTTGCTGCACTGGTAAAGAATGAGAACAGTGATGAAACGTCACAATGGGCAACTACAGCGGGTATTGCTATTGACGAGTACAACAATCACTGCTTATACTTGGTATGTACTAGGAGTTGATGGAAACAGAAGTGATTTTCAGTAGAAATTAGCTGTAAATTTTCACGAGAATTTTGTAGAACGCTCAAGCTCATTCTACCAATTTTGCCGATGTGGAATGTGCAAGGAGCCCATTGAAGCGCGGCGAGGAAGCGAGATGAATTTGAATGTGGATGAGTGGTCTCGCAAGGTGAATCGTGGAGTAGGTTTGTCGCAGCGAACTGGCTTCGCGCTGAGCACAACCAGACACTTGTTGAACGCTCCAAGCTGGCCCTCGATGCGTGCAAAGCGGTGAGTGACGACATCAAACAGTGAATTTCAGTTTGTTCGATGCTATGTGGCTGAAGGTTTTTTTTCTAGCGAACATTTGATGCGATCACAGCGTTTGTGCGACATCCAGGCTGGAGGTCAGAGACAGAAGAGGTTAGTGTATCCCCTAGTGCAATTTGGTCGACAGTTGTTGATGGTTTTGCACTACTTCTCTACACTTAGAATGTTCTCACCGTCGTCAGACGAGCCACAAACATTTTTCTTAGGGGAAAACTTTGCTGACCTCATACTCGCAAATGCCGTTGGGAAACCGTATGTGATGCATCTCCAAAGGGCGACAATGTAATACACAATCTAAGACAAATAATGGGAAAGAACGAGCTCGAGGATCAGATACAACGCAGATTTAAATGGATGAAAAAGGCACTGAACAGCGATCACTGAAGTGATATCTGATGCCCTCTCATGGTCTACTCTATCTCACCCAACGAATATTTTCTTCGATATGACTTCTACTAGGATTGTTGCTTTAAGGATATTTAGATAACCGGTGGAAGTTACCGCGTTGCTTTTCTTTCCTTCTGATTCCAAGTGCTGACCTCATACCACAAGTGAGGACAGCCTTCACAAAATGTACATGTTTCATGCTATTGGAATGATTAGCCGGTTGCAGTTGTATTCTGTCAGCTATCATTAATCCATAGTCACCAGATTCACTTGGATGCCGTTGTCACTTGTGTTGTGTGGGAGCATGCCTTACCAGGGAGAAGCCTCTCTCCTGTTCGGAGAAACATACCTTACGGCCCCAGTTGTCAATCGCTAAAACAACTGGGCACAACGCAATACTTTTTTGATTAAAATGATAAGCTAATTTTTTCCTATTAATGCAATTTTGTTGAGTGATTACCTATTTGTAGGACTGGGGCCGATCAGAACAGCTGAAGGCACTGCGAGAGCGATGTTATGCGAATATGCTAAGTGTGCTGATACGTGATCTGAGAATGTGTAATGACACCGATACTGTCTTAGACGTTCTTGCGGTGCTGGCTGACGAAGGACTAGAGCTTTATAAGGTTTGTAAGGTTTCGTTTTTAATTCATTGCGGTAATTGATTACTCACTAATGTCTTCTTACAATTCGTTTTAACACCCTATTGAAGGTAAAAGAAGACGGTCCTTCGTTGTGGAATACGCCGCCTTTGAATTCTCATAATGGCTGGGATGAGTGCGCAGTCGAAAGAACTCGGCCTCAGTAGGGCACTGCGATCCACTGCCTTGCTTAGTAGCAGGGTGGACCAAGTGTTTCCCATCCCCCTTCCCTCTCTCCCAAGCTTACCTTGATGACTTCCCTTTTCCGCTTTTGGATCCTACTCCCATCGTATTACTCCTCCCTTTCGGTCTATAATACATATAACTTTACTTGATTTCACCCAAAAAAGTCCATCATGGGGTAATGGAAAGGGCTATGCTTCTTGCGGTTTCATAAAATTTCTTAGAAACTCATAATCTTACCGAAACACCCCGTTTCTTCTCTCCAAAATCACACTTTTAATTCACGTGGTAGGATAGCTCTCC
>MU886714.1:0-16404 GCA_036418205.1 Ostertagia ostertagi
TCTCTCATTGCGTCGCCTGGTACGTAGCCGGCCAAACGCCGTCTTCTTTCCATGCCTCGCCTGGCTCTGCCTCCTGGTCCTTCGATGGTCCATAACGTGTAGTTTTTGTACGTTTGTTTCTCTTCAGAAACCGAATCTTCATGCGTGAAACTTTGTGTGCTATTTCCAGTGATCACAACTGACATATTCATGTTAGGAAAGAGTGCAAGAATTTTCCGCGCAAGATTCCTTTAAGGGGTCCTCGACGGATCGTAGACACTACGACTAAAGCTGATTGGGAGCAGGTACAATTAGAGCAATGGTCCCTGAAAGACCATCAGCAGTAAATCTATCCAAGGAATCAGTACCAGCTGAAGCAATTACGATAAGTCTTCTTGAGCTAGACGTCGGCGGCAGATGACGTCATATTCTGAAGAAGGTGAAGGTCTTAAAGAAGGGACTGCTTCTATTCGTAGAGGGGCATCTAAGTGATATTCTGCTGTGAGATCCTGTTCGCAGCGGAGGATTCGCCAGGATTAGAAAGCGTCCGTGCGCGCTATCGCCGTGCCCCTCCGACGCGGTAACACTCGCGTGGGTCTCTGGCCGTTTAGCAGAGAGAGCGTTAGCGTTGAAGTGGGCTGCATCGCTGAGAGAGTCGCATCAATGCGGAGATCGACGGGTAAGGAAGCGGTTCCATTTCTCGAGTACGGGACTATTCTATCCTTTTCTTCATCTCGGCCATGTTATCCTAATGGGCTTGCCTTCTAATCATAAACCCCGCTTAAAAGCACAACCAGGCCAGAGGCGTCGGCTTGTGAACGCTTCTCTTCGGTCTGTAGTATAGACCCTAGAGGACAATCACAAATGTGGCGTTCTCGTGCACGGAAACCGACCGATAAGAGCGCTTGGCCTTGCAAAGTAAGCTGCCCAAGCTGCAGACTTTTTTCTCTTATCAGGCTGTTGTCTGGCGATCTCTCATCTGTAGCGCTCTCTCGCCCATACTCTCCTCTCCGCGCTTAGTCTCTCATTCCCTTAGCACAGCCGATTAGGAAGGTGAGTGAGCCCTTAACCTAAGCGTTTTTGACGGATTCTTTCCTTTTTTCTTTACTGCCGGCCCACTTCCACCAATACATTCGCATTCGTGTACAAGAGCCACACCAATGTGATCCTGGGGCATGCCTTCAAAAAGAGTGGTACTACAGCATGCCATGGCAATAAACAGTCAGTACTTAATGGTGAACACTCATTTACAGGAGGTAACCTTAACTGAGCTGTTGTAGCAGAGGCCCAATGATGATGATGTACCATGGAAGCCATAGCAAGCACTTTTGTAAGAGCTACCACTCAGAGATAGTCGACGAAGACAGCTACGTATTCAATGTGACAGATGGTTATGCAAACCAGAGACACTCCAGCCAATTCGCCCCTTTCTTGATTTCTACAACAACAGCATCGATAATTTTTTCAATGAATATTGTTAAACATTCTTTTTCTCAGCTGTATATGGACGACCGTTCGCTGTGCGACCCACCACCAGGAGGGACAGAAAAAGTACCGCAGAGAAGATACGTCGCTCAACCAAAATAGAGCAGTTTTGCAAAGTTTTCGTATGACTCTATTTTAAATGGTGCCTAAAAGAATTTGGAAGTATTTCGAATCCAATCACGAATTCTCTCGGAGGTTGAAGCCCCCTCCTCCAACCTTAAGGAGATTCCATGTATGTACCACGATCAAGAGGGGGAACGCATCGAATACTATGTGCCATGTAGAGCAGTAGCTCGGATGCAAAGGAAGCGAGGTGTGGCGTTTTCACGACGAAGTGTGCTGGTCGCTGAGTAGTACTTGAAAATCGCCACTCCCTAAGCGCTCCACCCACTATGTAACTTACGATTACGATCAAGAGATGAAGCAGAAGTGATGCCAGCAGTGGCACAATTGCCGCAGCTCAACTGGAGCATTGAATGGCATGGTGCCACCAAATGCGTTACGTTAAGCTTGTCCATACCTCTATCGCTTTTGCCGCTGCATTCCTTAGGCGAAACAACGCTTGTTGGTGAGGGAGGGGCCCTTTGGCGTTCTGACGAATGTCTCGGCTCTATCGCGTTTCTTTTTTAGCAGTGAGCACCCATCCTTCAACCCCCTCCAAACCATTAGGCACGCTTTTAAGGCCTGGCCACCGCTACCTGGTGGATTCACAGTTGTGTTCATTATATGGAGTGTCACATGCCGCCCCATTGATCATGATTTGCTCAAGCGGGCGCTCAGCAACGTCTCCATTCGTCCCTGTCGCGTGCTAGAGGATTTGGTCCCGAGGGATCGTGGTACCGCTTCTAGTCAACCCGCTTTGTTTTTTCATCACAAGGAGCACGGACGTGCCCGGCCACCTGTATCTTGGTCGATCCTTGGCGAAAATGACAGCGTCCCTTTGGAAAAATTTTTCCTGTTGACGATGACGTGATGGGGAACTTCGGACTCCCCTCTGCACTTGCAAGTATAGAGTTACTTCAAGCATCGTCCTCTCGACAGCGCGCTGGACTGACTGCGTTCTGCCTGCACTTAGTCGAAGTCTCTGAAGCGTAGGTTAGCAGCTTAAGGCAGGAAGGACTGCAAAATCGAAGAGATGAGCAAGGAGACGGGTGTTATCCGTCTTATTCACTACTTCCTCGATGTCTTTTTACACTCCCATGCCGTCTTTCTCTCCTGCTCAGTTATGGAGGTAGATTGTTTGTCATGTCGATTTCCGGCGCTGCCCCGTACCTTGGAGCATTCGGTTGCACCTGTAGTCGGGTGAGCCTATAAGTTCGCATGAAGCGCTTTATTTGTTACCTTTAGTTTGCCCATCCTGGATATAAATGAAAGTGAAGAAAAAATGTGGGCGAAACATTTGATTCCGTTTTCGACATTGTGTCATTTGTCATTAGGTCACATTTTTTTGAAAATGCGAATATGCATTATAGCAAACGCATTAAGCAATGGATTTCTAAGCAAAGAAGTCATAAATATGGAGATGACGATGGCAATGGGAGCGAGCAAGAAAATTTTAATACAGTATTTGGAATAAATCATAGTTAGAGGTAAGAAATACAATGCACGACAACGAGAATGAACCCTCGTAGTCCACCTAGACACGATGTTCCGAGAGATTTGTCACAGTTTCAAATGAGGCTCACGGAACAATTGGCTTCAATTTGTACAACACAGGAAAAACATCCATTCAATAGAAACAAATGGTGTGCAGTATATTCCGTTTCTGATTTTTTGCCTCGAAATCTGCCAAGATTTCGTCGATTTCATTGTCCAGATCGTCACATTCATCCAACTAAAGTATGAATAATCAGACGATAAGCTCCTATACAGTGATCACTATTATCTCAAAATCGCACAGTATTTTCAGTAACGATTACTTTCCAATGTGAATCCTACCCAAACTTCTTAATCAACTAGGAACTATAACCTCGAAACTATAAATATTAGGTCGGTCCATAAGTCTTGCAACAAACTACATTTAATGCTATAGAATTTTAGGGAGAACTCCTGAAAATCCGCAACATATTTCCTGACGTAGCATCAACCTTTGCAATTTCAGCCAACGGTCCAGCTCGTTGTCTGCTTACTTATTATGGATATTACACCGATTTCGCGAGAGGGCTCTCGGTGCCCTTAATTTTTACGAGTACTGCTTGGAATGTTCCGCAAGTCATGCTAGACCAAGGATTGGCCAGAAGATAGGCGAGGGCAAGCTCTCTCAAACCACAGTGCAACGGCGCTTCACTCTGCTCAGCGTTGACTTTTTTTTTTGAAAATAACCCACACTCCAACCACCCTGTGACTGACAATCACGATGCTATATCTGACGGCGTTGAAAAGGGATCTGGATAGAGTATCGATCATTTGCTAGAGCGATTCCGATGCGACAAGGAGACAGCACTGTGGCATCTCCAAAGACTTGTGAAGATCCGAAAATGTAGAGTTTGGTCCCCACGTGCCTTGAGCCCGATTCAGCTCCAAACACGATCTGACACCGTTATGTTCAAGTCGACTTACTAGGGATTCTACGATTGACCATCCATCACATTTGCCGAAGATGAGGAGTGGGTACAGTTTACTAACAAATGAACAAGCGGCGGTAGTCCAGCTCAAACGCTTCGGGAGATCTTATTGCTTAAGTTCAACCTCGTCCAAGTAGGGCCTTCTCGGATTTTTGGTGGAACACGGGAGGAGTTAAGCTCTGGAAACCCCTCCGTGTAGATGTCGCAGTCAACGCGAAAGTCAACTATCCACAGCTCGAATGCAACGCTTTTAATACGAAAGAAAAACAAGGCAAAGTTTGCTTTTGTGAAAACCTCTTGCTAAGAAAATTCAGGAAAATTTCGAGACTCTGGGACGGAGAGTTCTTCCGTATTCACGTTATAGCCCTGACCTCGAGGCAAATAATGCCCTTCTGCTCCCCTCTCCAAACCATCTCCTAGAGAAGAAAGCTCATCCTAACTATGATGATGTCAAAATCGACATCTGATCTTTCTTCGATCAGAATTCAGTAGAGTCCTACAAGGGAGGCATCGAGCAGCTACTAGTGTGTTGGCAATAGGTTGTAGATATTGATGGAGGGTAGCATGCCGGATGAATGGAACAAAAAGATAATGAAAATATTAAATTCAAAATTTGGCCAGTGTTGCAAGACTTATGCACCGAAGGGCTATATTAGGTCGGTCCACAATTTTTGAGAACCTTTGGTGTTTTTCGATTTATTACTTATCTTATTTCTCTGATCTACTTATCCAGCATAGTATACATCATTATTATTAACAACATATCGCCAATGCGAGGGTGGGTATTCAGTGCCTCTCTTGTGGACTTTCATAGAGTTCTGATCGAAGGAAAATTGTAGTCCCGAATCAGTTCTCAACCCAATCTGACATCATCAAGTTCCTGTTGGTTTCCTATAGTTCCTTCGGATGACCATCTATAATACTCATTGGTGATGTGGACTGGGTGCAGTGTGCTAACAAATCCACGAGCCGCAGTAGATTTGCTCAAACGATTCGGGAGTTCTGACAGTACAAACCCAACTCCCTCTGAATTCGAACTTCCTGAGTCGTTGGCGCAATACGGGAGGGCCTTTGCGCTGAAGACCGGCATCAACTAATACCAGTGTCAGTGATGGGAAGAATCGTTGACAGCTTGATGGCAACGCCTTCAACTTGAAAGCAAAGGAAGACAAAATCTATTTTTGAGGTCGTTCGAGCCCGCCTTGCTAAGAAAATTCCTAAAAAATTGGAGACTCTCGGGCGGTCAGTTCTTTTAGCTCCGCCTTATAGCACTAATCCTGCGTCAACGAACGACTATCCGCTCTCCTCTCTCAATCACCTTCTGGAGAAGAAATCTCACTTGAATCACCATAAAGTCAAAATCGACATCCAATATTTCTTCGATCAGAACTCTATGAAATTCTACAAGAGAGACACTGAATACCCACCCTCGCATTGGTTATATGTTGGTAATAATGGTGATGTATACTATGCTGAATAAATACATCAGAGAAATAAGATAAGTAATTAAATCGAAAAACACCAAAGGTTCTCAAAAATTATGGACCGACCTAATATATTCCTTTTATAAGAATGAGACCAATGGGAAAATAGAGAAATAATTACCATAACAGAGTGCGTTTGGCGGGGTGGGGAGAAGGTTGTTATCAGGGTTGCGGTCAAACATTCCTAGGGAGTAAACTCTTAAGCCTAACAACATGAGTGGAAGCAAGGCCAGAGAAATGACACCTCCCCCCCCCCTCCCCCTAATTTTTGGCTCAACCCTGGTTGTTACTGTAGCCGTGTTGCAATGTATTATATCAGACTGCTTTCCCACCCTTGAGGCACATAGCGCCGATTATTATTCACGTATATTTTGGAAAAACACAAAAAAAATACCTTTCCGCATAATTCACAAACTAGCCAAGCTCCTATGGTTGCTTCCTCTGGGTTATCTTCAATGTCGATATTAATGACATGAGCCGGATTACCGCTTGTTGTTGGCCGAGTATGAAGATGATCAACTACCTGAAAACCAGAGATGAGCATTTTCATGCCATAGACCTCTTTCACGAAGGGTATCCCACCCGTAATAACTCAAGCCGACCAATAGCGGAGCACAGATCGCAACTCCAAGAGTCAGATAGGGTAAATCGCGAAAGGAAAGTCGTCCTGTACTTTTCCTGGTACGCAATCACATTCAAGGGGAAGAACCCCTTTTAACGCAAGTCCATTCGAACAGACGGAATCTTTCTCTGTAGTGCTGTTTTGGTCGCGCTCAGACGTATCATCGCGTGCGTGTGTGGTGCAGATGGTGTCGTGACCCGGCGCAATCAACAGCTTGCATTCAAAAGATAAGAAAGTATATGGGAGGCGGTCCGCGGTCGCTTCCGTAAACAAAACCGCATGGTCCACTCCGGTAGATGTCGTAACCATTTGAATTTAACCCAGGCTCACGACCGAGTGGCAAGCTACTATGGGGACACCGTCTGCGGCTTGGAATTGGTTTCAGGCTCTGCGATTCAATCACTTAGCGGAACACGCGATCGAAGAGTTGTGGGCAACTTGGCGATTCGAAGCGATACACCAGCGATCACTTGCGTTTCGCTGGCACATCGCTCGTATCGCTCGAATCGCAGGCGAGCGTAATGCTTCCCCTACCCATGACCCTCCTTCCCTTTCAGTAAAATGACGAAAGATACACATGGCTTGAAGATCGCCCAATAATGAATGAAGGAATACTGCAAAGCTAACCTACCTGATCATAAACTCTCTCTTCACAGACAAATAATGACATGGCGAATGGCTTTGTCTTGTGTTGAACTTCTGGTGCGAGCCGGCTTTATGCGACGATTTCGGTCCAGCATATTCAAAAGTCCATTCTGAGTGTAACTTAAACAAAGTGGTAGAGCCAAGGTAGCCCGTTAACAAGGATCACAGACCACTTACTATGCTGAATCCTTCGCTTTGAGGTCGTTATAAATGAATTCGTATGTCGTTTTTCCAAACTCATAACAGTTTGGTTTGTCTATTGCTGTGCCAGGAAGTTTAACTTGATTTCCGGACCCATACGACTCAATATTGAAACCTCGCTTTCTGAAAGCAACTTCCATAAAGAGTTCATAAAAACGTCAATCAGTAAGAGGCACTCACTGCATAAAACTATGTGCCTCCATACTTCGATTCATATTACTGGAACAACTGACAGCGAATTTTAACTTGTTGATATCCATGCTCAAATGAAGTTCCATCATCACAGTGATCATGGATAAAAAGACGGAGTGCAAGAGTTAATCGATCTTTTGGACAGAATACGCCATGTACACGACTTTATTAGGAAAATTGAAAGCTTCAAGTGTACATACGAATGCGGTTGTATATACTGAGAGCACAAGATGTACTAAAGCAAGACCTGCATGAGATGGTACTATTCAACTACTACAATTACAATTCCAGACCAGACGCTGCCGCCAGTATGACCCTCCAGAAGGTAAAAAAGGATAAAGCATTTGCCGTTTGATCAATCCCTTTTTGGGATGCGGCACGCATTCTACTTCCATTTGTACATTCGCAGTGGCGTTTGAATGCGATGTGGCCTATACAATGACTTGCGGGGCCAGCCGATGTACAAGTCAGTGTTTTTTATCCTCCCAGACAAGTCTGGTACCAATTAACCGACCCCGGAGGGATGGAAGGCTTGGTTGGCCCGGGCGACTCACGACCCAGGATTTGATCCCGGACCGCTCGCGTGGTAAGCGTGCCACTTGCCACTACACCACTTCCGCCCTTACATAAAAAGAGTGAAAAAAAAAATCTTTTCGAACATCACTTCAAGGGTACTTCAAGAACGGCCAATCGACGATATACATATCTGTTTTGGGCAGGCTCTATTTTGGGCCTAATTGGTAATCCTTGAGCAAACATTGGCGCACAATGGCGATGACATCAAAAATTGATGTCAAATTCTTGATAAGGGCAGCAAATAATCCCTACAGACAAGTTCGTGGCGAATTTTGTAAAAACAGGTGTTGTGATTGGAAGGCTGGTGTCAGAGTGCGCGCTCCGTCGCGCGATTCGCGCGACAGATCACAGGAATCACAAATGCCCCTATCAACACTGCCAGGTACTCTTCACTCCGCCGCTATTTCTGCTTGATAATGATGTGTTTCAAATGTTCACAAGGGGCTCTTGCGTTTTCTGCGATTCTGCACATCGTGCGACGGATCGCGGACTCTGACACCTGTCAAACAGTGAGAGCAAGTCGCGCAACTGAAGGGAAGGAATGAACGTAAAGAAATGATGTATATGCGAGGTACTTCTTTAAAGCAGCATTGAACTAAGCTCGCTGGTAGACATTCCTAAACGAAGCAGTGTATTGGACTGCATGATGTTGCACCAGATCGACAAAACCAGATGGTGCTAAGGCTAAAAACAAAGGTCATCTTCGCTACCTCCTATAAACAATGTTTCGACCAAAAATAAGATATTGGGATTTTGGGGCTGTAGTAGTTGAATAGCGCCGAAATTTTGAATGAAATCTTCTGACATGAAACGCAATACGAAGGCACGACCACCAAACGAAGGTTCAAAACAAGCCATCAGATGCCAAAGCAGAACTTGGGTTATGGTTACAGAGACAATCGTTCAGATGTGAAAATATGCCTTCCCTAGAAGTATTCAATCGGCCGGAATGCAGAAAAAATATCAAGAGAACAGCAAAATAACTCGACTAATGGAGACTGCTCGACGCAGCGTTCCTGTTGGGACTGAGAATTGAACGGGTTCAGTGAAGTACAGGAGACATCACGGGTTCATTCAGTAGAGGCATGTGGTGCGTACAGATTCAACTGCAGGAAGTAATCCACTTTTCGGGGAGGGAAGAGTCCGGGGGGGGGGGTGTAAACGTTTTGAGCGAAATTGTGTTCCCGGGGATTCTCCGCCATATTGGCCAACAAAATTGGAATAACTGTAGCAAGACTGTCAAACACAAGCCACTTGCCCTGCCCCTTAACTGGAGAGATCATCTGGGCTAATTCTATAGGGAAGATGAGCTACTCCTATCGAAAAGTTCGGATGTGGGTCAATTTAAAATCTCGAGGGTCTATTCCAGTTAGGGGGGCATCATGATGCAGTTTCTCGGCGAGCTAATGTAAACTCGAACATTCCAGCTTCTCACGCATGTCAAGTGACTGCCCTCACCCCCACCCCCTAGGCTGGCTACACTCCCCCTGGCTCAGAGTTACCGTAGCTTTTTGGGAGTCACCGCACCATGATGCCCCCCCCCCCCTAACTGGAATAGACCCTAATCTCTCTATAAAGTATATTATACCAATCTACTTTCGAACACAGCTGCTCCTTCTAACACGAACGGTTCATAGTTGGACGGACCTAATGCATGGACTCCGATGCATGGACAGTGTGTTTTCAGCAACAAAACAAAATATTTACCAAAAGAATTCTCAGGAATTCCGTCGAAGGATTGGAAAATGGATTCAAAATTGGGTGGAACCACAATACGAATTTCTCAACTGTGTTGACGACTGCTGCGGTCAATGCCACATAAATGGCGCGAAGCCTATGAGCTTCAATTTGATAATTCCGAAATTTCTTTGTTAATTTCCTTGGAAGAGTTCAGGCACATCGTATGTAACTGCATCTCTCCCAACATAGTGCAATTTAGTCCAACTGCCAAAAACCTAGCCTTCGTCTTGTTGTTGCTATTTCGTTCGATTAGGTGCTTATGTTATGAGATCTTTTACACAGTTCAGGTGTATTAGAGTATTTCTTATTTATTCTCGTTTAGCAAGATGTCTATAACAATACCTGGATCTCTCGTGAACAAGACCAAGAAGCACTTTATGGGCATGCCTGCTCCGGCAGGCTATGTTCCGGGAGTGGGAAGAGGTATGTGTATTCGATTTTTCCCTGAACCTAAAACTTAACCTCTGGTCATGTCTAAAGGCAGTGGAAGTGATGCAGGACGAGTTGTCCAGAATAAGTTCCGATGACTTCGCTATCTTGTTAAGGTGCGACCGGTTTCACGACGCGGTCTGATATTGGACCGGCGAGGGAGGCCACCGATGTGCCAGAAGCAGGGACGGGACCGCCATCGAAGAAGGCGAAAGAGGAAACCAAGGAGGACCCGGAAGAGCAACTCAATGACAACAATTACGATGAAGTAACTATTTGATTGTTCACCACACTCGATGATTGGTCATAACCACCCTGTTTCAGTTTGAAGGCTATGCAGGGAGCTTATTCGCGCAGGATCCTTATGATAAAGAAGACGAAGAAGCAGACGAGGTCTATTTAGCTGTAGAGACCAGGATAGATGAGCGGAGGAAGGACTATAGGCAGGTTTTTCTGCCATTACTTTTACCTGGTCTTTTGAAATATCTAAGTCTTGGGATATTTCAGAGAGAAAAAGTACAAAGAGGCTATCGAAAAGTATCGCAAAGAGAGGCCAAAAATTCAACAGGAGTTTTCTGATCTGAAGAGGCAGCTTAGCGAGGTGCAGTTCTATCTATCATCATACGTAAAAGTTCTGTAGAACATCTGATGTAGCGAGGCAATCCCCTGGCCTCAAACCAATCTTGAAAGTGGAGAGTATCGTAACTGTGTGCAACTTTCTTCTATATAAAGTTGTTTTGAGTAGTTCTGTCTTGAAATGGTTCCTTTCTCATTCAGTCCTTTTAGGTTACTGAAGATGAATGGGTAGCCATACCTGAAGTAGGAGATTCTAGAAACAAGACGAAACGAAATCCAAGAGCAGAAAAGTGAGTTTTACTATTAGCAGGTCCTTACTTTTCATGATTCTATAATGCTTACATAATTTTCCATGGGCTTGGATTTTCTTTTATATGTGGTACTTTTGAAAGATTTCCACTGCAAATAGTTTTTTTTGCTTTTGTGTTTATGCAGCTGGGCTATCACTCAGCGCGAGCAAAGTTTTACTCTCAGTGCACTAGACAGTTCTGTACTCCTGAGCGGCATTAGTTTTTAGAATTGGTTTGTTGATACTGCATTTTCTAGGTTCACACCTGTACCGGATTCACTTATTGCTATGTCAATGAGTTACGGAGAGACAACTTCCACGCTTGATAGTCGCGTTCAATCAGGAATGACAACACCTTTCGGTTCGGGATTCCAGAGCACTTTTGGCGGGATGCAGTCGTCACTAGGTACGATTACTGTTGTTTGCTCCGTCGGCTTCTATGTTTACATTTTTCAATTTTTTTGAACATAGGCCTTTATAATAACACCTCCAAATTCAGGAAATGTGCTAGGCGTTTTTCTTGATCTGTTCTTTGACCTAATGTTTTTGTAGTGGTAGATAAGCATTCTAGGCGCAAGTTCCGCCAATTTTTGGCCAACCTTTTTTCACTGCGATTTTGTCTGAAATTACATTTCACATTTTCTACTCGAGCTACTATGCTGTTTGTTACTTTGTGAATTTGTTCACCATGAAAATTTAGACGTAGCGAACAGAAGCGATACTCGTCTTATTGCTAATTTTTCATTTAGGTGGTTGGAAAACGGGAATTAACTCAGGCATATCGTCTGGCCATGATCTTGATCTTATAAAAATTGGCCAGGCCAGAAACAAAATTATGGACATCAAGCTGAATCAGGTATGACAATATTATTCCTATATAAAGGCATGTTCATATGCTGATCATAGTTCAGGTATCGGACTCCGTCTCGGGCCAGACTGTTGTTGATCCCAAGGGTTACCTTACCGATCTCCAGTCGATGATTCCACAATACGGAGGAGACATCAACGATGTCAAGAAGGTATTTTGACAATTTTTGTGTGATATGATTGAGGGAAAGTAGCACATTTGTATCATAGGCAAGAATGTTGTTGAAATCAGTGCGTGAAACGAATCCAAAGCATCCGCCGGCGTGGATCGCAAGTGCTCGTCTTGAAGAAGTCGTCGGAAAACTTCAGGTGCGCTTTAGATGATCTGATTCACTTCTGACTTGCCTTCTGCTTTGTCCATTTTGTTCTAGATGAAGTTAAGCATCACGTATTCATATAAGTAATTGCTTGTATTGTTATGTTTACAATATCGAAACCTATATTCTCAAAGCATTTCACGCAACATTTGTAGGTCGCTCGTCATCTTATTATGGAGGGATGGTGAAAAGACAAGAAAAGCGGAGACATGTGGTTGAAGCTGTCAGGTATGTGTTAGTGGCCACGGGTTTATTCTGCGCTTATTCATTTGATGTATTTTAGGCTTCACCCTCCTGAAACTGCAAAGGCTATTGTAGCGAACGCTGTTCGTGCGATGCCGCATAGCGTTCGATTGTGGATGAAAACTGCTGAGATCGAAACTGATTTGAAAGCGAAGAAGAAGGTCAGCGCTTGATAGTATGTTTATAGCTCTAAGAAGCCCATTCTTTTCATTTATAGGTCTTCCGTAAAGCCTTGGAACAAATTCCTACTTCTGTTCGACTTTGGAAAGCTGCCATCGAACTGGAAGAGCCAGACGATGCGCGTGTTTTGCTCACTCGTGCGGTGGAGTGCTGCAGGTGAATTGTTGCCCGTTTTCTTGTTCTTTCTCCTTTAGTCCTGCTTTATTGATTCATATTTATTAGCTCACGCTTTCTTATTGCCTTACAACCTCTTCGATGTTCAGTTCGAGCACGGAACTTTGGTTAGCTCTGGCTCGCCTCGAGACGTACGAAAATGCACGAAAAGTTCTCAACAAGGCTCGCGAACACATACCAACCGATCGTCAAATTTGGCTTTGTGCTGCTCGCTTAGAGGAAACTCGTGGTCAAAAGGACATGGTTGATCGAATAGTGCAAAAGGTATGGGAAATCAAAGTTATCGTCGTTCTCGAAAATTTCTTTATTATATGGAGTTGATCGAAATATTTCTACTCAAAATGTCGCGAATCGAAAATTTTTATTATATGGAGTTGATCGAAATATTTATACCAAAAGTCGCAAATGAAACTAAAAAGAATCATTTTTAGGCGCTGACTTCTTTAACCGCAAATATGGTGGAGTTGAATAGGGAACACTGGATGAAAGATGCGATTGATGCCGAAAGAGCCGGTTGTACTCTCACTTGCCAGGCCATTATGTGGGTCCTGATATGAATTATTTTTAATCCATTTTGAAAAATTGGAAATTTTCGGCGTACTGAACATGTTAGTCTACTACTATGCAAAAGAGTTTCTGTTTAAGACGTCATGTGATTGGAGCCGGTGTCGAGGATGAAGATAAAAAAGCGACATGGCTTGAGGACGCTGATTCCTTTGCAAAACAGGGTGCGAACTTTTACATCTGAACTCTGTTGTTCTTTCGATTATACAGTTCTCCTTTTGAAACTTGGTTGTGATGAAAAGTAGTTTGGTTGTGCACCCACATTCTTTTTAGGAGCACTTGCATGTGCCCGTGCTGTGTACGCGCACGCACTGCAAAACGTGGAGAAAAGAAAAGGAATCTGGTTGGCTGCTGCACATTTCGAAAAAACGCATGGAACTACGTGAGTGATATTATGTTTGAGAATTTTCGCTTCGTTTGATTACTTCAAATTCATAAATTTGAGCTTATAGAACTAAATTATATCTATATGGCTTTTTTTCTAATCCTCTCTTGCGATTTCTTTATTAGGCTTCATCAAAACTTATTAATGTTGTAGTGAAGAGTACGAGAAGTTGTTGGCTGATGCGACGGCTTCTTGTCCACAAGTCGAAGTGCTGTGGCTGATGTACGCGAAGTCAAGGTGGCTACACGGCGATGTCGCCGGTGCTCGAGAAATTCTAGCAAAGGTCAGACTTGGTGTTGCACCTTCACCTGTATTTTCCCATTTTTCCATTGAAGCTTTAAAATGTGACGCTGTTCGAAACATGTTTTGCTATAATATCCTATTTTTGCAGGCGTTCGAGCATAATGCTAATTCTGAAGGTATCTGGATGGCCGCCGTGAAATTGGAATCTGAAAACAATGAATTCGCAAGAGCCCGTCGTCTGCTCGAAAAAGCACGTCGTAACGCTCCTTCGGCGCGAATATGGATGAAGAGCGCCCGACTTGAATGGTGTCTAGGCGATTTAGACAAAGCTAAAGAGCTCATCAAGGAAGGCCTGTCCAAGTAGGTTCTTAGCTTTGCGTAAATGTTCTGCAGTGATGAACTTTTATCCCGTTTGCTTTGAAAAGTAGACTACAGAGCGTTCGCCGCTGATAGATCGCCTCTACGTCCCCGCTTGGACTCACTGTCTCCTTTTGGTCGCAGTCCAAAAGCAGATTTTTTTCTATGCAACGATTTGCAGGGCCCACAAGATATGTGGTTCGCTGTTTTTATCCTCCTTGATGAGTCCGGTATCCACGGATTTGAAGGAAGTAGTCACGATAAATCGGATGCCTTTAAAGGAAAGAGACGGGTAGTGGAGAGTAGAGGTTCGCGTCAGAAAGCGCGCTTCCAACAGTGAGGTATAGCAACGGAGCTTCTTCAACAACACTCATCGGACACGGGCACAAGTGGACATTCACTCTCGGGCGTTTCTCTTGGTTTTATATCCGGTGCAGCATTTAAGACCTCTACTCTTATGTTTTATCGGGACTTATCGCATTGCTGCCTCTAAGGCTAGGTTGACCTTCCCCTTGCACTCAAAGAGTCACGAGATCATGACGTTCCATTCCAGGTATGTGGATTTCGCGAAGTTCTACATGATGTTGGGACAAATTCTTCTGCAGGAAAATAACCCTGAGGAGGCTCGAAAGGTTTTCACTGAAGGAGTGAGTCTATTTCACTGTTGGAATTAAACTTCATGTTTTCTGCATTTATTCAGCCTTTATTTTCTACAGATCAAGAGATGCCCTGGCGCTGTTCCTCTTTGGATACTTTTAAGCCGTCTCGAGGAATCACAAAAGCAAATCATCAAAGCCAGATCTGATTTGGAAAAGGTAGAAATTTTTCTGGAACCTTATTTGTACCATACTCGATTTTACAGTTTATTCGGCCCATAGTTAACTTCTCTACTCATTTTTTCTTCCCCGCCCACAATCCTACATCTACTCTGAGCCAGCTACTTTTGAACATTTGTGTCGGAGATAAACTGCCTGTGTACAATTGCTGCCCTGTGGCTACTTTGGAAGCATATCACTTGAGACCATCTCTTTGTTCTCTTGACAAGTCGCTGGCAATCAGTTGGAGGTCCCGATTGCAAGGGTACTGCTGCATTATAAATTTCATGCTGGCTTTTTAGGCTCGTATCCGTAATCCACGAAATGAAGACCTATGGTTGGAATCTGTGCGACTCGAGATGCGCGCCGGTTTGCGTGAGCTCGCTTCTGAGCGATTGGCCAGGGCCCTGCAGGAGTGTGAGAGTTCAGGTAGGACACAGTTTCAAATTTAGTTCGAGCAAAAGCAAGGTTGGGTGTTTAGGACGGCTGTGGGCAGAAGCAATTTGGATGGAGGAGCGACATGGTCGACGCTCGAAATCGGTGGACGCTCTCAAGCGATGCGAGCACAATCCGCACGTGCTTGTGGCAGCCGCTCGCTTGTTCTGGTCTGAAAGAAAGGCACGTCCCCTTGACTGATTTTCTATAACTACATTCAAAGTTGTGGTCATAATCCTGTGCTTTAGGTGAAAAAGGCTCGAGAATGGTTCCAAAGGGCAATTAATGTAGATCCAGATAACGGGGACGCGTATGCACATTGCTACAAGTTTGAATTGTTACTTGGCACTGAGGTTTGAGGCTATTTCATGTTATTCATAGTCTGCAATGGTTTTTGTGAGAATATTTTCACAGTGGATGGTTTCACAATGGGTTTTAGGAAGAACAGCAAAAAGTGATCAAGAAGTGTGAGGACGCAGAGCCGCGACATGGTGAGTTATGGGTAGCTGTCTCGAAGGATCCAAAACATTGGCGGAAGCAAACTGCAGAGATCTTGAAAACAGTTGTTACAAATATTCCTATACCTGTATAGTTTGAAAATTAATTTTGTGCAAGTATTGTGAATAGTGCTAAATTATTTGTTTTGTTGTGCATTGGTTGTTGTCCTGGAGTATCTTCTAGCCAGTGTATTCTTTATCTTCCTGGTCCTCAGAATATAATTCGGGAGATGCCAAATTGTTTCGTTTTCCGATGTATGTTGAGCGCTGTTGCATGAACATAAGCTGCTATAGTTTTGGATTCGGCATGATAAGATCCCTAAGGAAGTTGTTATCCCTCTTGAATACTAGTCTATCGGAGTTTTATTCGCGTCCAACGTTGGCGTGGAAGTAAGCGGATGACGTGCACTTGAAGTCATATTGTAAGTCAAAGTGCTATGCGTCCTCTTTTGCTTATTACAACGTCTTCCAGACAGTATAAGAAGAAGTGAGTGCGGTTAGCTTTCGATAGCCCCGTAGAAAATGCGCCGTGTATTTGACTTTCA
>MU886740.1:5321-15776 GCA_036418205.1 Ostertagia ostertagi
TCTCGAAAGCAACTTTTATTCCAGAAACACACCAAGCTTCAGCGAATGCAAACAACGGAAAGCGGAACCCCAACCATCCAGGTATTGTGCTTTTCTTTCGAAAAGTTTAAAGGTGGCTTCAGAAAGTTGGATTCCAGTTTCGGGCTCAGTTCTCCTGAACGTTATAAATATTTTCTGGATGAAGACTAACGCCACAATGTGTTAATATACTCATCATAATGCCTCTTTACCAAATGGAAACACACGTTCGACGGACACATTCACGACCGATTTGAAAGATCATCAGCTTTCCAAAGTGACGTGCAGATCCCCTTGAGTAGGAAGGTTGTGAAATCGAGATGACGCTCTTCACTAGATACGGTGTCTGACCGCTACTTTTTGTCCCGTCTTGTTGCCCCTTCCCCCCGTCACGTCACGGCGACATTCTGCTCAAGCTGATATAAGTACCAGTGCATGGTCTTCCAAAAAAGTTCGATTAACTTCTAATCCACGAGTATGGAGAAGATGTAGTCTCTCAGATGTATCGGAAGTGCCGCTCTCATAGGGGCACGCTCCGCGATTAGGCACGCTAATCTGTTCTATCCATGAACGTAGTAGGCAGGTGGGCAAACGTTAATTTAGCGCCCCTTTTGCGGGAGAAACACGGGCGCAGTTGCGGCAGCAGTTGCAGTCATTGGTGCTGGAACAAGTGCAGATAGGTTCCTAAAACTCGTCCAACGCGCCCCTTCTCTACGCCATGATGGGATGTGGCTGAAATAAGAGTTCCGTCTGTTGGGAGTTTCTGTTGCTTTCTTTCTCGTTTCCAGAGCGCTCCACCTCCAGCTTCATTCTGAACGCTCCTCCACACCTATCTTATCCCAGGGCTTGCCTCACTGGTTGGTCGATTTCAAGGTTGAGTAAGCAAGAAGAGTTGAATAGCCCGAACATCACATCATCTCCGTTTCGCAGAATCTTTTGATGACTTGGGCGATATGGGCCATGGAATATAGCAGTTTTTGGATTGGGCTGTTGAATTTCCTGCAGGAAGCATCCAGTCAGAATTCGGCTAAAATGAATAAATGAGTCCTTGAATTGAAGAAAGTGTCCCCGCTCTCCCGCCTGTGTACGTTATCCATGTTGTTGTCGTTCTTTCTTCGATCGTCTTTACTAGAGGTCCATTCCGTTCAATGACTTTCATGTATACCATGGAAGCTGTTCCCTAGGACAAGATTTACGCGAATCTCGAGTTAGCGAGCACTTGTTTCCCGGATTTCTTCCTCTCTTTATTTCAGTCGTTTGCCCTTTCAATTTCCTTCAGAAATCGAATGTTTACTTAGTACTGAGATGGAATTTCAGAAGAAAATTTCTAATCGGAACTCTGTTTGAACTCACAGCAAGCTCAGGAAATGGTGTGGTTCCAAGAGGGGACAGAAAAGATAATAAGTCGAGCGTGGAGTCCACACCGAAGAATTGCATTTTCTAAGTTCCCGTAGCAGTAGTATAGCATACTTTTCTTCCTTGCCAACCTCTATCCACTTTTCCTCCGGTCTGGGAAACAGACGAGTTTATGTTTAGTGGCAAACTGCGTCTACCTTGATGCTCGCCCCACCTAATAAATCAGTTGAACTCCTCTTTCCCGACTTCTATCCTAATTTTTCTCTGTCTACGAGACTGTTGCTGAACTGATCATGAGGTTTTCTGGACAAACTCAGCCCATTTCGTGCGTCTACCCACAATAACGGTTGACCTTTTTACGTGTACCAACATCTCTCCTCTTTTTTGGTCTCTAAGACTTCTCGGAGCCCTTTTCGGGGGCGGGTGCAACAACTCGGGATGATGGGTCCCCAATACACAGCGTCACTACTCTGATCGATGACGCAGGAGCCGACTTATGAGGTTCCCAGAAAACGTGTCCCTTTTCGGCGGCGGGCGCAGCAACTCGGGATGATGGTCCCCAATACACAGCGTCACTATTCTGATCGATGACGCAACTCTATAGGGGAGCGTCCGGAGGCGCAGTTTAGGGGTCCATCCCCGAGCTGGGGCTGGTTGCACCCGGCGCCAGCGTAGAGCAGGGTGATCTAGATGAGTTATGCGGCCAGAACACGAGCGATATGGATGTGTCAATAACGGCTCGTGTCCCTCATTGACAATGTGGCTGCAAAGATTTGCGCCATGTGGCTCACACCTTGAAAAATCGTTTCGTGGGTGTTTGCGAATTCCTACTTAAATTTTCTTCTCGCTGTAGCTCTGTAAGCTGCCAAGTTTACCACATCAGCGGCAAGGACCAGTGGTGAAACTCTAACAGTTGATCCTGTATTCCGAAAAAGCATGCCGTTTCACAACAGCCTCCCAACTGCAGTCTATTTTTAGTTATTCAGCGGTTACCTCTGGGCGTGCTAAAAAGGGCGTCCTTAGAGTTACGATTACCATAAGTACCTCTAGCCCGACCTCAGTGCCCTTTTCAACTCGATTTTCCGGCTTTTGGAAGTGAGGCATTCACTTTCCGGTTTTTGGTTAGCAACAAATCGCTGGTAGGTCTCATCGTCAGTAAAAGAAAGGCTTCCAATAGATATCATCATCTGCACTTATACATACATATGCGAATCTCAAACAATCCAGCCAGCATTAGAAGAAGAGAAGGCTTTAAAAAAGCATTTGAGGCTTTATTACAGGGGAAGCTTCTCTGGTTTTCAGTTATGGCAGGTTTCTTCAGTTTGAGTGTGAAAAATATTTCAGCAGCCCATATACTTCACGGGGAAGGGGCCGAAAAGTTGCTTTGCCTATGGCGCACATCATTGATTTTTCTGTCGGCACAGATGCCGGTTTTTTGGATGAATGTTTTACGGCAGAACATTCCTTAGGTGTGCCCTCAAAAGCAGAGGAACTCCCTCCTTCGCTGTCTCCACCATCGCTTATTTGGTTTGGCTTTGCAGCGTGGTATTTGAATCCGTTTTGAATGTAGGAAGGGAAGTGAATCATTTTTTTGTCCTCCCCCCCCCCTCCCCCTCCCCCCTGTACAATAAGTGAATGGTGGGAAGAGGCACCACCTCTGAAAAAACCGCGAGTTCGATCCCTGCCGAGGCTCTAAACCATGCCTTGCAAAAATTGCAAAAATGGTTCTAGTACCAGCGTCAGGCCCAGGTTGACAGGCCGGCTGATGAACACCCCAGTCACACAATATGTCTAAAGTCGAAAAAGAATCAGTGATAAGCTAGGACGTCACCCGGAAGTGGCGCGCAGAACCCCCGCCCGAGTTCTGTGGTCAGTATGCGAGGGCTACCGAGGAGTGAACGGCCTCGGCCAAAGAAGCTAGTTCGAATTGGGACTCTGAACGTAGGATCGCTAACTGGGAAGTCCCGAGAGGTTGCTGATCTGATGACGCGCAGGAATATCCAAGTCCTATGCCTTCAGGAGACGCGATGGAAAGGTGCTAAGGCCAGGGAAATCGGGGAAGGTGTCAAGCTCTACTACAATGGAGAAGACACCAAGCGGAACGGCGTGGCCATAGCGGTAGCGGAGTCGCTCAAGGACTATGTCTCCGCTGTGAACAGGATCAGCGATCGGATCATGGCTGTGAGGATAGACACGAAGGAGGGGTACTGGACCATACTCTCCGTGTACGCACCGCAAGCCGGGTGCCCCGAAAGTGATAAGGACGAGTTCTATCTGAGCCTGGACGAAGCCATAAGATCGGTTCCGGAAGATGATTACCTGACCATAGCAGGTGACCTGAATGGTCACGTCGGCAGTGACAGAAGAGGCTTAGAAAGAGTGCACGGAGGTAGAGGGATAGGAGGAACGCTGAGGGAGAGAGGGTTCTGGACCTGGCTACAGCCCACGACCTGGCAGTCTGCAGCACGTTCTTCGCGAAAAGGGAATCTCAAAAGGTAACCTACAGCAGTGGAGGGAGACAGACGGAAATCGACCATGTGCTGGTAAGAAGATCAACCCTCAAAACTGTGAAGGATATCAAAGTTCTACCCGGCGAAGATCTGGCTCCCCAGCACAGGCCCCTCCTGGCAGACATTGCGATAGACCTCCCCAAGAAGACAAGGGTAAGAACCGAGAGGAGAATCCGGTGGTGGAAGCTGCACCAAGCGGAGAAGGATGACCTCAGGCGAAAGATAATGGAAGTCGGTCTCCCAGATCCTAACGGGCCAATACAGCGGACTTGGGGCAACGCGGCTGAGACCATCCTGCGATGTGCCAAGGAGGTCCTGGGCGAGACGCGAGGTGGATTCAGAGGAGACAAGGCAGCGTGGTTCTGGAACGAGGAGGTCCAGCGAGTCGTGAAGCAGAAGAAGGAAGCATACAAGCGCTGGCAGAAGACCCGGAGCCCCGAAGACCTCGCTACCTACAGGAGTTGCAAGAGGCTCGCTAAGGCTGCCGTCGCCAAGGCGAAGAACACGGAGAATGGACGCCTTGTACGAGAAGTTGGAAAGCAGAAACGCAGAGAAGTTCGTCTTCAGGCTGGCTAAGGCCCGCCATCGTGCTACTCAAGACATCAGGGTGGTGAAAAGTGTAAAAGGCAGCGATGGTGTCATCCTAAGAAAGCCAGCCGAAGTCAAGAGGAGGTGGGAAGAGTACTTCACGGGGCTTCTGAACGAGGAGTTCCCCCACAAGAACGACTCACGGGCAGAGGCCACAGCTGGTCCCATCGCACTCTGGACTGAGGATGAGGTTAGGTGTGCACTTGGGAGGATGAAGGTTGGAAAGGCGGTTGGCCCAGATGGGGTGCCAATCGAGGCATGGAAGGCGCTCGGAGAGTACGGCATAAGGTGGCTCACCAGCTTCCTGAACAAGGTAACAGTGGAAGGAAAGATGCCGGATGCATGGAGGACAAGTACCATCGTCCCCATCTTCAAACAGAAGGGCGACGCGATGGACTGCTCCAACTACCGCGGGATCAAGTTGACTGCGCATACCATGAAGTTGTACGAGCGGCTGGTCGACTCGAAGCTGCGGGAGCTGGTCCCGATCTCCCAGGAACAGTTCGGGTTCATGCCCGAAAGATCTACAACGGATGCCATCTTCATCGCAAGGCAAGTGATGGAGAAGTATCGAGAAAAGCGCCGACCCTGCTACCTAGCCTTCCTCGACCTGGAGAAGGCGTTCGACCGGCTACCGCGAGCAGTGCTATGGAGGTCGCTCAGGGAACGAAACGTGCCAGAACACCTGATCTCGCTGGTGAAGGACATGTACGAAGGAGCCAAAGCAGCCATACGCACCCCTCACGGCCTAACAAAGGAGATAAACATCACGGTTGGGGTGCATCAAGGGTCAGCTCTGAGCCCCTTCCTGTTCCTCCTAACGCTCGATACCATGGTGAAGGGCCTCATGGAAGGACCACTGAAGACCATCCTCTACGCTGACGACATAGCTCTGATAGCGGATAGCAGAGAGGAACTTCAAGCCAAGGTGCAGAAATGGCAGAATGTCCTGGCAGAAGGCGGGCTCCGGCTGAATGTCAAGAAGACCAAGTTCCTGAGCTCCGAAGAGGGTGCAGAGCCGATCGTAGACGGCCATGGTGAGACCATCGAAAGAGTGGAGGACTTCCGCTACCTTGGGAGCGATCTGGCAGCTGATGGCAGTGTGGATCAGGCGGTGAAGGCTCGGGTCAACACAGCATGGATGAAATGGAGGGAGTCCACTGGAATCCTCTGCGATCGGAAGGTGCTCCAGAACGCTCAAAGGGAAAGGTGTACCGGAACAGTAGTAAGGCCTGCGATGCTATACGGCAGCGAGTGCTGGCCCCTGAACAAGAACCACGAAAGGCAGCTTCACTCCGCTGAGATGAGGATGCTGAGGTGGGCCTGCGGCTGGACGCGACTGGACAGGGTCAGGAAACGAGGATGTCAGAGCGGTCATGCAGACTGCCCCTGTCCAGCTGAACGGGAACAGCGTCTGCGATGGTATGGGCATGTGCTAAGGAGGCCACAGGATCATCCGATAAGAACAGCGATGGACTTCGAAGTGCAAGGCAAGCGACCGCGAGGAGCCCCAAAGAAGAGGTGGAGAGATGTGATCAAGAAGGATCTAAGTGAAGTCATGGCCACAGCAGAGGACGCCCTGGACAGACTAAAGTGGCGACGACTGACAAAGACAGCGGACCCTGCGACTGCGCGGGACTAACGCTAGGGAGAAGAAGAAGAAGGAATTTTCCTACCATTTATAATACATCTTCCTGCCCATCAAGGATCAAACATATGGAAATGGTTGCCATATCAAACACATAAGGAAGAAAGGTTTTCTGAAGATATTATATCTCGTAGTCATTCTATAGCAACGTTCTATCCTGAGAACAATGCAGTCGCTAATGTAAATAGGACAGTATTAGACTGACATGTAATCATCAAGCAATACGCATGTATGATTATAGGTTTAGAGGAGGTAGAGGCGAAGAAATTCCAAATGTTCCAGTGCCAGCGCCTGTAAAGCCTTTTTAAAGGGCATTAGTCGGATCGATGTCAGATTTTGCGAATCCAAATTCGCAAATTCGCAGTTACTTTGCGCTGTCATACCTGGCCCGTAGCCTCAGTTTTACACCTTTTCTGCTGACTTGGAAATTTCACTCTTTACTATTGGAAATCCTGCTACTATCTTGAACTGGGAACACTTCATTATTTATACGGTTTTTCATCTGTTCCGATTTTTTGTTTGCTGCGGGAACCACATAAATAATTCCAATAATTCCGCAGACTGTTGATGTTCAGTGCTTAGTTTTATGCAGCGATCAAAGGTAATTGTGTCGTATCGATTAATATTTCAAGGTTCTCTATGACTACACCGCAGTGTTAACTCACTTTGTAGGCATTTTGACGTTATTGATTGTGAATCTCTTTCAGGTCATTCTCTTGGCGATCGCTGCTCTCTTGGTTGGCCTAATTATCGGCAAATTATTCTGAGGTGTGCAGTACTTGTCCCCACATTCTTGGACCGTGTCAGTGTCAGTCCACGACTCTGCCTTGTACCCACTATTCCCCGTTACTTTCGTTTTTGTTCGACTTAGATACAATTTTAATACTCATTATAGTTCATTGTTCCTCACAGATAGTTTCGCTACAATGTAGTTTTTCTGCTTATACTACTTTTTTTGCTCGGTGAGTTTTCCTCCTGACAGTGAGGTTTGGGATAGTGCAGTCGTTGACGTTACGAATTACAAATCTCAGAAGTTAGCCCACATCACATTCATCGGTTGTTTTTCATCCGGTAATAGCAAATTTCTAGGAGACTGACATTTTTATTCGTGTTAGGTGGTTTACTTATCTGGCATCGTTTTTCTTCCGTCATATATACGAAGTTTATTGTCACGTAGAGTTGCGTGGGTATCGGTGACACTTTTCTGTGTTTCTGTATAATTCGCCTGCTTATGTAATTGTGCTACCAACAGTTTGTATATGTAAAATTCTATTTATTAAATGAATTTCGCATTTTAATGACGTTATACGTTGCGCTGCTCAGGGTTGACGCCCTTTATACCTTGTTCCGTATGATCAAGTTTCTCCAGTCAGTATGCTAGTTTTTGCAAATAGATTATTTTCCAGTTACTGGAATAGCTCAGAAGATGTCAGGCAAGAAGAGAAGAAATATTGAGACCACGGCGGAGGATCTCTCCGGAGTTGAATTTGAGAGCTCTGAGGAGGTGGAAGTGATTCCAACATTCGATGGCATGGGATTGAGGTACGAAGGGGAAGAGTTTTATCAAACAGAGGAATTTTTTATTCTATTCTCCGTTGTACTTGTTACAGGAACTTGAGAAACTTTCATTGACGAGAACATTACGGATTTATTTCTCCATTATTATATTCGAGTTCGGTCTCATCCTGCAATTTGGCTCGTTTCAGGGAGCCGCTCCTTCGTGGAATCTATTCGTATGGTTTCGAAAAGCCATCCGCAATCCAGCAACGAGCGATCAAGCCAATTATGAAAGGCCGCGATGTCATAGCACAAGCACAGTCCGGTAAGTAGTACTACTTGAATTGGCACTGCATTTGGTCAATAGGAGTACGTAATGATTGCTTACAGGTACCGGAAAGACTGCCACGTTTTCGATTTCGGTGCTTCAGTCGATCGACACGGATCTGAGGGAGTGTCAGGCTTTGATTCTTTCTCCAACTCGTGAGTTGGCTGTGCAGATTCAGAAGGTGAGTAACTTCCGATCAGAGATGGGTAAAGTATGGGAGTATCGTCATGATTCTCTCCCGCTTGCTGCTTTGTTGTGATAATGTAAAGGTTGCTAAGGATGCCACATCATGCTAGTGATGGGTAATTATTTTTGGTGCATTTCTGATGGGCTTTATCGTAGAATCACTTCCCGATCTTTTTACCCTTCACATCCCATATATGGTAGCTCCGGAAAAGAAGGCTCATAATTTGCAAAGGCTGACGATCTCATCGCTGTGTTCTCCGTATGTGCTATTGTCTTGCACTTATTTTCATTTCGTGACCGCACATTCAGAAGACGAATTGATTTTCGCACCGCGCAGTTTAGGGTAGATAGGTCACTTCCTGGTTTTTTTACGTCGAGAGGAGGATTTTTCTCGAAGTCGTATTCATCCGAGTGCTTTCTAAGGAGGATTTTCTCGAAGTCGTATTCATCCGAGTGCTTTCCATTTCCTTGGGTGCGCAGGCCTCGTCCAGATAGAGAACATAAAATTAATGATTGAGAGTAACATGAAACACGGAATTACAGGTTGTCCTTGCTCTTGGAGACTACATGAACGTGCAGTGCCATGCTTGTATTGGAGGAACAAACATTGGCGAAGATATTCGTAAACTTGACTATGGACAGCATGTGGTAAGAGTCATTCTCACGTAATAATGCTAATGTTGGACCGAATATCTAGGTTTAAAGGTCGATGAAAAGAGGTCATGGGGTTTCATACGGGAAATGGTTTCTGTTAGAGCTGTTCAGAATGAAGTCTTTAATTATTTTTTACATTTAAACTGTAAAAGTTTTGTTTTCAATTAAGGTCTCTGGAACCCCTGGTCGTGTCTTTGACATGATCCGTCGTCGCAATCTCCGCACGCGCTCTATCAAGCTGCTAGTTCTCGACGAGGCCGACGAGATGCTGAATAAAGGATTCAAGGAGCAACTTTATGATATCTACAGATATCTGCCACCTGGCGCACAGGTATACCAGCAAGATGTAACAAGAAGGCTGTATTTCACGTGCAACTAATCTTTTTTGTTGTAGGTCGTATTGCTATCTGCTACGCTACCTCATGAGATCCTGGAAATGACCAGTAAATTTATGACTGATCCTATCAGGATTCTTGTCAAACGTGATGAGTTGACATTGGAAGGTATCAAGCAGGTTCGTCTTCTCATACCACTAATCTAATTCTTATAAAGAAGTTACCATTAGCGACATTTTCACTTCATTGTATAATTGCTTTGTGAACAGAGGAAGTTCAGTCAAGATCATACACAATCGTTTTAGTTCTTTGTGGCTGTTGATTGCGAAGAATGGAAGTTCGACACGCTTGTGGATCTTTACGACACGCTTACCATCACTCAAGCAGTGTTGTTCTGCAATACTCGCAGAAAGGTATGATAAACCTTCTTGTTTCTTCGAATAAAATGCTGTAGCATCCTTGGGACAGAACTTCTACACCCATTGCCCATCCATCAATTTTTTCTTCAATCGGTTAAAACTCCCACTCCGTGCAGATTGACGCAGTGAGAACAGGTTGACTAGTGGGAGGGCAAACAAGAACACTAATTGTAAGCAAAACAAATATTACAAGAAGACAAGCGGTTACTCATAGAGTTTTTGTAAAGGCTATACGTATGTTATGAGGCGCTGATTTTTATGAGGATATGAGAAACCTTCAGCTAAACTATGTCTTATTTTCGAAATAATGAAAATAAAACGATTGGATAGCTAAACATCAGTCATCAGTTGATCTTTTTATTACTTTCCAAAGTCTCTGTCAGTTGTTTGCAATAAATTTTTGGTTTGTTAAAATCTCTACAATCGAATTCCACCCTCCATTAGCTTGGCAATGAGCGTTGTTCGTGAGACACTCCGTGTTATTATGGCTCGTCTTCCTTTTCCCGCTTTGCTTCAATTTCTTACAAGTGTGATGTAACGCTTCTATCTTTGTTCTAGGTGGATTGGTTAGCTGAGAAAATGAAGGAAGCGAACTTCACGGTGTCGTCTATGCATGGTGATATGGAGCAGAAGGAGCGTGAGCAGATTATGAAGGTATTGGGATTCTTAATGACTCATTATCATTTGATAGACTTGATTTACTAAGATTGTAATCTGATGTTTCAAGGAATTCCGAGCAGGAAACAGCCGGGTGTTGATTTCGACTGATGTGTGGGCCCGAGGTCTCGATGTTCCTTCAAGTTTCTCTCGTAAGTTATCTTCCAGAGATTGGAATCGTTTACGGTGCTTTTCGCTCAATTAATTGCTGCTTTTTTAGGTAATCAACTATGACCTCCCCAATAACTCGTATAACTTC
>MU886750.1:0-13435 GCA_036418205.1 Ostertagia ostertagi
CTCACTCCACGAGGTGTTGGTGTCACAGGTGCGAAGGAACCACAGCGGAAGACTAAAGTTTACGCAGGAATGGAAGGTCCCGGCGGTTGACGGGGATCAGTATGGTTACATATATTCAACGTCGAATTTCAAATTTAAAGCATGCGGTTTACGTATGTATCATGTGTTATCTGTGTCCAAGACAAGATACCTACTATGATATGTGTACGCTAACGTCCGCTATCTACCACATGTGGTCAGATGTTTGTGAACTATGACATTACACTATATTTTCACTGTAGTGTAGTATTTTATCGTCGTCATGTGGGTATTGTTGATCATTCATTGTTTGCGCGTACTTGCGCATACGTGCGACCAACAAGGAGGTTTCATGGCCTTCCATTTCCCGTTCAAAATTTTTTAGCCTCACCGTAAAAGGTTTTGTAGGGTTTCAGCGGTTGAAGAGTGGGCATGAATTTGATAATGGGTATGTGTAGCTTGAGCCTCTGTCTCTTCGTATAAGGCTAGACGCTGAATCTTTTTTCATGCTAGACTAATAATCTGCCAAACTGCAACAAAAAAGCTCAGATTCAGAAACTGAACGAAATTCTGAGAAGTAGTTCTCGCTTTTATCCAACCGATAGCATTTGTCCATGCTTAGCCTTGCCTGAGCATTTTTATGAACGTGTTGTAATCTGTACATAAATATCATCATCGAGGCCCTCGTACTTTAACACTTTCATTTACGGACTAACAGGTCTCGGAAACTCAAACATACCTCAAGTCATTTCCAGATGCCAAAGGTCGCCATAGCCGGTGCCGGCCTAGTTGGCGCGCTAAACGCATGCTACTTCGCTCAACGTGGATTGGGAGGTGGAGGTATATGAATACAGAAGAGGTGACAACTTTGAAACTCGTTTTCGCTTTAAGCTCGAAGATCATATATCCGTGGATCTGCTGTGTTGCAGCAAAGTGCTGCGCAATGGCTTGGTTTGATTTCTCGAAAAACTTCCCTACTCAATCCTGTTTTGATGTGCAGGCACATGAAGCCACTATCTTCCGGTTCCTATAAAATATTTTGCTCAGATATAAGAACAATGGAGCATGTGCCAGGCCGCAGTATCAACTTAGCGCTATCACAAAGAGGAAAATGCGCACTGGAAGCGGTCGGACTGAAGGATTACATTGTTGAACAAGGTACTTTAGAAGTTTTCGCTATTAGCGAGTTCGCTAGCGTCCGCGGTCGCGTTGCGGTATAGGCCAATCTGAGCGATTCGCTGGTCCGCGACGGGCCCCGGAAGCTAGCGAATCGCTCGATTCGCAAAGTCTGGCATCATCGTAATTCAGCGTGAAACACTTGCAGCTGTGAGCTGATAATCATGTGCAAATGATACGATTTTCCCAACTTCAATAGGATGTGTGATCTGTGTTGGAAAACTGAATGTTTTACGAGAAAACTCACAAAAAAGCATCACAAAAATTGCAGAGCTTTCGTACTAGATTTCACCAGAAGTAGGGCGAGGGAACCGCAATGTCGGCACAAGAATCAAAGTCAGGAGTCAAGAAAAATTAGCATTTGTAGAAGGACTCCGCTGCCCATCTAGTCTGCAATTATTGCTTTGAAAGGGTCGTCAAACGGAAATCTGTTCACTCTTTTCCCGTAAAATTTTGTTGCGCGTGGTTGTGGAAGACCATGCGCAAGGTTCCAAACGAAAGGAATGAAATCCCGAAGAAAAACAGTTCCAGAGAATGCTAGATTACTGGACCGCGCTTGGGTCAATGGACGGGACTGGGAGTGCTGTTAGGTGAGTGGATGGCAGGTGCGGAGCCGGGTGTGAGTTTCTGGGAAGGTCCAACGTGGAACTCGTGCATGTTTACGCTGCAATGCATTCACATGTGTTGAGTTCCCACCGTCAACAACCGTTGGGATAATTTGATGGCTATAATGCAAACGTCTGTCTAGTTATTTGAACAATCCGTCTGAAAGGCGCAAAATGAGACCTCTTTTTGCCCATGGACCTCTGATAATGTTCGACAGACGCAACAACAATGGGGTCGTTTTCACATATTAAGCCAATAGCCACCATCGTGCCACCAAGGATCATGCATTGTTTGATGACCCATTCCATGGAAGCTTAATATACACTGCGTCCCATAATTATACGTCCACCTAAGAATTTCCCAAAATCTCAGATAATAGATGTTTCGAAAAAAGTCTCCTATGTGACAATGTATCGCATATAAATACGCAATTGCCTATGAACATCAATTTTCTATTTGAGATCACAGGAATTTTTCCCAATAATTTTTGTGTAAAAGGCCACTCAGCCGACGTCCCAAAATTATACGTCCACCTCACGTTTATCGATTACTTTTCACTTCTGTTCCACGAAACTTTTTCATTGTGGTAACACTTCACTTCTTAAGGGAACAGCATAATAAAGACTGCTGTTGGATTTTGAGAAAGGGAAAAATGTCGCAAAAACTGTTGAACAACGCAATCGCACCAGATTTGGTCCAGATTCACGCCAAGCTTGAGAATTTTTCAGGGTTTCACATGATATGGAGTTTAGAAGAGCTCTAAAAGTCTCTCATTACTTTTCGATGGAAACAAAGGCCGTGTTACAGAAAAAACATCCACTTTCATCCAACGGTGCTCTGTCATCGAATCTTCTTGAGAACTTTATGCCTCAACGGACTTTTGTTTCATGCTTGTAAAGAATTCCCAAGATCATTCTTGATTGGGAAATGTGAAAGACGGTCATTCATGGCAAGCAATCGTGGCGAAAACTGGGCTGATTTTTGCATGAAGGTGCAGCCGAGCCGACTGAAGTAAGGTTCGCTTCTGCCCGATATGTTTTGGCATTTGTTTGTTTTCTCTTCTCACGTTTACCTTTCCCTTAATGGCTTTTTTCTTAGTGAAGCACTACTAAAAGAAAGAAAATGTTGAAAAGAAAGAGACAGACAAACACTCATGCATAGCAAGGAGAAAGGGACCCTGCTCCAGTCGGCTCGGCTGCACCTTCATGCAAAAAATCAGCCCAGTTTTCTGCTTGCTTGCCATGAATGACCGTCTTTCACATTTCCCAATCAAGAATGATCTTGGGATTCTTTTACAAGCATGAAACAAAAGTCCGTTGAGGCATAAAGTTCTCAAGAAGATTCGACGACAGAGCACCGTTGGATGAAAGTGGATGTTTTTTCTGTAACACGGCCTTTGTTTCCATCGAAAAGTAATGAGAGACTTTTAGAGCTCTTCTAAACTCCATATCATGTGAAACCCCTGAAAAAATTCTCAAGCTTGGCGTGAATCTGGACCAAATCTGGTGCGATTGCGTTGTTCAACAGTTTTTGCGACATTTTTCCCTTTCTCAAAATCCAACAGCAGTCTTTATTATGCTGTTCCCTTAAGAAGTGAAGTGTTACCACAATGAAAAAGTTTCGTGGAACAGAAGTGAAAAGTAATCGATAAACGTGAGGTGGACGTATAATTTTGGGACGTCGGCTGAGTGGCCTTTTACACAAAAATTATTGGGAAAAATTCCTGTGATCTCAAATAGAAAATTGATGTTCATAGGCAATTGCGTATTTATATGCGATACATTGTCACATAGGAGACTTTTTTCGAAACATCTGTATTTCTGAGATTTTGGGAAATTCTTAGGTGGACGTATAATTATGGGACGCAGTGTATATGCCGTTTAGAGAATACTCTAATGATACCTTATCTGAAAGATTAGAACAATGATGCTGCTAGCAACACACTGATGGGCGGAGCACAGGCGGCGGAGGCGGAGCTCACAAAGGATTGGCAGCCCCAGAGCGTTGAATTGACGATGCGACATGTGGCCACAAAAGGGCCACATGTCGCATCCTTAGGCCTTAGACTATGGCTTCCACTGGCGCATGTACTTTCATGCTTCACACACACTTTATCGTAATCCCTCGCTCAACGTGGCACAATACCGTCGAAACCATGACGATATGAACATCTGCTGTTCTCTGCTTCGCATGTCACAAGTCGCATATTCGTAGCTGCACTAACACCGCATACATGGGGGTTTTTTTTTTTTTTTTTTTTTCTCAAAAGCTCCACTAAAATGTCTCCGAACAGGAATCCCATGGGTAACGCATCAACGAGAAAAAAAAGCTGAACGTCAAGCACTGACCGCTCTCTACATTTGATATAATACTCTACAGAGAGAACAGATTCTCGATTGTCACGCAAAAAAAAAGAATTCCTCCAGTAGCTGCCGGAAGCTTTGTGCGAGTATCTCAAAAAGTACTCAAGGCATGGCAATCTGAATCTCAGAGGAACTGCTCTTTGAATCTCTACAGGTGTGGCCATGTACGCTCGACTAGTCCACAACATCGACGGGAAAACATTCAGCCGTCAGCCGTACGGACAGCCTGGAGAGGTAAAAGCTGTTTTTCTTCACTTCCAAACTCAGATAACGTCCTTCTCCATGACTGGCATTGACTCCCCTATATTGGTTTCTTTCGAAAAAAATTGCTTCACACTTTCAGCATATCGTCTCGATCAATCGGAGGCACTTGAACGAAGTGCTCATAAGTCAAGCAGAAAGCAATGAAAAAGTGAAGTAAGATGATTGTGAATAATTTGCAAAATTTCTTTACCCACATATGCCCGGAACTCGAGTTAGCTATAAGACTATAGATAGACATGGACGGACAGAAGCAATTTTCGCCCACGAAATCACGAAATTGTACATACGATATTGGACTCAAATCGTACGTACCTAAGAAGATCTCATGCTAGTTTAAATAATTTTAGATTCTTCTTCGAACACAAGGTACGAGCGGTAGATGTGGACAAGAAAGAAATGTCTGTGACCTTGTAAGCAATTTTATTTCTAATGACCAGCTGAAAATTTACTGACGGCGTACCATCACCCGGCACGGTAGGCCCAGGGGCGCTCCGTTCTACGACATTGCCTGACAGCACCTCTTACCGGTAGACCTGAAACGAGGATGGAGTTTGAATTTCATCGGTTGATAATCGAGAAGAAGTAGTATGGTGCACTTTACAGGACGGTTGTAGAAACTTCGCCGCCTTGCCACCGTCCACTTCTCACGATCAGTCAGGTGATGGACCGAAAATAAGGTCGTGATGTCTAGATCCTAGTTCTAGCAACATCCTAGTTTTGAGTCACTGAAAGCAGCAATGAAGCCTTGGAAGTGAATGACCAGGAATACTTGCGTGCAACGTGCGAGAAGACCAAGAAGCGAGTTGAACTTGCATTCCTAGCAGAGAAGTGGCAGCGGGGAGGGGGCATTTTTAGCTCTGGTTGCTTCACACTAGTGTACAGGGTGTGAGTGAGATTACACATAGGTTCACTTAGCATTATCCTTTTGGAAGCTTAAAATATATTGGCTGTGTATAGGCACCCATAATTTTGGGACACCCTCTATTACTGGCTTCATCTACGATTGCTTTGGTTCTTTTCGTTTATTCCGGGGTTCTTGTTTCAAGCCGCGCGACTCGTGGCCGGGTGGTTGGTGCACCGGACCCCTTACAGAGGGCATAAACTATATGTACATTTAGCATTGGTGGTTCGAAGATACCTAAGCCGGGACAGTCTGCAAGCAGGTGAGAAGGCATATTTGGAAAATTCAATTTCATTCAGCTTATTTTGAAGGTTTCAGCATGAAAGGAACCGATATCATCGTGAAGCCTGACTTGGTTGTCGCTTGCGATGGAGCATATTCAGCTGTGAGGCGATGTCTCACTACTCAGCCAAGGCGAGTGATTTCTAGAAAGGGATAGAAAAATATCTCACATGGCACATAGATTGTAGGCTTCTTGCCATGGGAGGGCTTGTCTCGACGATAAAAATGCGAGAAAAGCGGGAAAATTGCCTGTGGGGAAAGCAGGTCAACTTCATGGGTTCAGGCGCTAACTCATTATAGGAACCTTCACGGAAAAATCATGACTTTACTACAGCCATAAATCACTAGCTTGAGACTTATTATCCACGATAATAATGAAGAGAACAAAAATACTGCTTTTGTGTTGTTTTTGATTGTTAACTGCTGTTTTGGCCGCAGTTCGCCTTGCGAATGTTTCACACGAATGCTGGGTTGTGTCTGGGGCGAAGTTTTTGTCACACCAAGCATTCTTGTGAAACTGCTTTTGTTTTGTAAAAAATTCGAAAAATCGAAAGGGCTGCTACGCGTTCAAAGTGCCCACGGACGTCTTTCACAAATGCTGGCGACGGGGATGCTTCCACTTGGTTCTTGGAGTGCCTTCACTAGAAACTCTTTCTGGCCTTCTGCTTATTGCATTCACATCTCACACTTCTACTCCATCCTATTCTATCGATCGATTTGTCTCTACTCTCCAAAATCGCGCGCTTTAACCCGATTCTTTCATTGCGTCGCCTGATACGTAGCCGGCCAAAGGCCAACTTCTTTCCATGCCTCGCCTTTGGCTCCGCCCGAATTACCTTCGATTGTCCATAGAGTGTTTTTTGTACGTTTGTTTCTCTTCGGAAACCGAATCTTCATGCGTGAAACTTTGTGTGCTGTTTCCAGTGATCACAACTGACACATTCATGTCAAGAAAGAATGCAAGAATTTTCCGCGAAGGATTCCTTAATAACGCCTGCAACTACTATATTTCTCTTTCCGCTTTTGGTGTCTCGATTTTCTTATCCACACCCTTTGCACAGGAATTTGCTGAACAGTCTATGATAGTACTTTGTAACAAAACTATTACCGTTCAAAATTTGATCGTTGTAATTAACAAAGAAGCTTTCTCCTATTTTCATGCTGATACTTCAGATTTGACTATTCACAAGAGTACATCGGACATGGCTACATCGAGTTGAATATTCTGCCAAAAAATGGTGATGTACGTGATAGTTCTAGAGCTTGTTTGAAATGATCAGGCAGATCCTCAGTATAGTTTGGATTTCAGTATGCACTCGAGCCAAATGTGTTCCATGTATGGCCAAGAGGTCAACTCACACTGATAGCGTTGGCGAACCGTGATAAAACGTTCACAGGTATGAAAAGTGGAGTGCGAGATGAGGTCGTCCTGTATTTGCTGTCCACTGACGATTGGTAGTAGCTCATAATAAGCCAACATGGTAGCATGCATGGCAGTAAGACTCAACAGTGATAGGGTGTTGATAAATAATCAGCTGCTGCGCCAACGATAAGGCAGGTGAAGTAAAATGCTAGATTCGACGCAATCTTTAGGCTTGGCTTCTTCCAGTAAACACTTTTTAGTGGAGAGAGGGGTACAGTAGACGTAGGGGGGGGGGTTGCCGACATCGTATGGTGGGTCGTGGGATTTCCTTTTCGAATTAACCGGTTCTCTACTAAATGAAGTTGTCGCTTACCATCTACTGCTTCCCGTATTCCAATTACACTTCCGCCTCGCCAATAACCGAACGAAAGTCGGATGCTTAGCCCAAATAGGACACATTTGACAAAGGGATTGATCCCTCCTATCGCTAAGAGTTAGGGCGCGTTCAGAGGTTTAAAACGGCTTAGCATCCGACGCTTATCCGATCAGTGGGAACAGAATCGCTCGATGCCGTTTCTCGTTTACAGCACGTGATGAACCGACCAGTAGGCAAAACGCCTCTCTCAGAATGTCTCTTTCTAATTTTTTGAGTTTACTTTCTTGCCAGGTTTTTCTTCAAATAGAATGAGTGTAATATGTGACCCGACTCGTTTTTTTTCAGTGACTATATTCGCCCCGTTCTCCGAATTCGAAGACAATATGTCCACTCCTGAAGATGTCGCTTCATTTTTCCAGAAGAACTTTCCCGACGCTTATGACTTGCTTGGGCCAGTAGTGCTCAACATGGCATTTCCCATGTTAAAATAGCGTGTTTTTTCATAATAACATCTTTCGTAAGCAGCACCAGAATGAAAATCGGCAGATGGTCCGACATACATGGCAAGCATGGAGGTCCACCGAAATAAATAAAGAAATACGCGCTATAAAGGGAGCCAGACCTCCAGAGGAAGCAGAAAAAATGAGTATTTTTGTCCGCGTGCCGTAACAGCCTTATAGGATCTTACACGCAGCGAAACACTCCTTTGCCGCTATCCAGCCCCAACGGAAATCAAATGGCAAAAAAAGAATCCCGTCTTGCGTGTCCAATTTTTTTTACTTTTTTCACAACCGCTACTCTTCCCCTTTGCTTTGATGTCTGACGACGAAAATTGTACCGTACCATGTCCTTTCAAGTGTTCTTCGTTGAAGAAAGTTGAAGGTAGCGAAAATAAGCGGTCTTAAGAATTCCTCGACCATGGCTCTGTCCTGTGTGAGAACACTGTTGAGAGGGAATGTACACGTGGAGAGTACAGACGGATCGCGCGTGGCGACAGTGAATGTTTGCGCGCGAGAGCGTGACTGAACAGGCAAAAATCTGCGACGAGCCGTTGACGACTCCTCGACGATTTCCACCTTGGTTGATTAGGTGTGTCACTTAACCACATTTTTGAAATACAATCAGTAATTTCAAGCTAATTCTGCGTTTAGTAGTTCAGTAAGCTCGCGGCAGTTTGGCTCAAATAAGAAGCTGTAAGAAGAGCAGATACTCCACTCACTTAGCGTGAAAAGGATCGCGGAAAACACGGGATTGAAAACCCAGTTTCCCCGAAAGATGGACTAGTCTCGCAGCTACTGGCCACCGATATGAGAGAATAAACTCGGAGACGAGAAGTATTAAGTCAAAGACACGCTGGAAAACGTGGACACAGGTAGATGTGTGGGAATTGTCTGACTCATTCAGGGAGGTTTTATACTAATAACCTAGCCTCGTAATGTCTCTTCCGGAACGTTGCAAGATGTAGAGCAAACAATTGCTGCACACTTATGAATGCATTGCTGGAGATTATGCCTTTGGATCTCGTAGCTCTGAAGTTTGTTAAAAATGAAACCCAAACGCCACTGAAATAGTCCTATCTGCTTCTCATCCAAACAGCCATTCTGAGAAAAATTCCTAAAACTTTGTAAAAAGGAAACGATCCAGAAATGGTTGACAATTTGTGTGGGGAAATATTTTCAGATTACAGCATATAGCAAATTCTAGATTACCTAGATTTGATATCTTTTGTTATTGTAATCTCTGAAGGATCGAGTCAAATAGTTCGAATTATTCCTATGCAAATTTCACGAACATCACTTTTTCTCAGAGATCACCTCCTCGATACATTCCGCCGCGTTCGTCCACAGCCTTTAGTTTCTATAAAGGTAAGTATACCATTTTGATATTTTTGCATTCTCTACACAATTTCTTTCCATTCGCTTTGCCCTTTAACCCACTGACGGCAGCCGCTGTGCAGATGCAAAGGCTATCGTCAGTGTTTGGAGAAGTTTCCTTCAGAAATTTGGCTTCAGCAACAACCATCAGTCTTCAGCTTCACCGTGAAATCAATTCTTCCATGTATTGAACATTCTTGCTCTTATTCCTAACAAGTAAGGATTCGGAGCATCGTCCAAAACAATCTTTCCGCTCGTGTTGGATAGAATTTGAAGCAATTGCTCCAACAAGTCCTGCTTTGAGATGCGCCACGCACGCACCTGTGGTTCAAAGTTGCGGAGGCATTTCAACGCCTATCCCTTCGCTTTACTTCTGAAAATCATCCCCATCTTTGAGCTGTGATATAAGTCGAAGCCTGCAGATGTGTCCTAGTTTCATATAGACTGCATGAACTTAAAATGCTAGTCATCCTCCTTGCGGTCTCTGACCCGCTGATCTACGAGAGGTAGAAGAAGCAGTCGAGTAAGATTGAGTAACTTCAGTTCGATTGTTTCCATAAATTCATGTTCCCTTCCGCGTTGCCTAGTGATGATATCGCCGCGATTTTCCGCTGTAAGCCCCTGCTTTACCAGTCTGCCCACTCCATGAGCAAAATACGACTCTCCCCTATCGGATAATTCAAACGGTCTGCTGAGCATGCCTGGGAGGCGGCCTCAGCTCTCCTGCTAGCGCTGAGGTTGGCCAGATAGAGATTCGAACATGGTGAACCACTGCTTTGCAATCTAAGCAAACAGTCTCCACATCAGCCCTCATTTAGTGCCTTCCAATGTAGATATTTTATGCCCTTTTCTGGAGGCACCATCCATTGAACAATGCTCTATGAGAGAGGTTGTATTTGCGATTTTTGAAGAGCGCCATGTTTGACGAAATGGACTTTTGTCACGGATCTTGCTTCTTCCTCTCTCTAGCTTTGTCCGTGCCCATACCATCGCAGACGCTGTTCCCGTACCTTCAGCTGGACAGGGGCAGTCTGCATGACCGCTCTGACATCCTCGTTTCTGACCCTGTCCAGTCGCGTCCAGCCGCAGGCCCATCTCAGCATCCTCATCTCAGCGGAGTGAAGCTGCCTTTCGTGATTTCTTGTTCAGGGGCACTTCATCGCAGGCCTTACCACTGTCCGGTAGCATACACTTTCCTTTGAGCGTTCTGGAGCACCTTCGATCGCAGAGGATTCCAGTGGACTCCCTCCATTTCATCCATGCAGCGTTGACCGAGCCTTCACCGCCTGATCCACACTACCGTCGGCTGCCAGATCGCTCCCGAGGTATCGGAAGTCCTCCACTCTTTCGATGGTCTCACCATGGCCGTCCACGATCGGCTCTGCACCCTCTTCGGAGCTCAGGAACTTGGTCTTCTTGACATTCAGCCGTAGCCCACCTTCTGCTCGTATAACTTGAAAACTCCTGTTCTGCTATCGCGCTATCAAAGGCGATGCCCATCAAGCGTAGGGTAATGTTCTTCGTGGCCTTCATGAGCCCCTTCACCAGGACATCTGGTCAGGAGGCAAGAAGGGGCCCCAAGCTGATCCTTGGTGCCCCCCCCAAGTGATGATGGCCCACCTCCTTGTTAGCGGGGGCGCGTATAGCTTCTCCCGCTTAACATATCATAAATGTCCTACACCAAAGAGATATCAGGTATTCTGACACATTCCACTCCCTGAGCGATCTCTATAGTATTATACTTCTCGCGGTAGCCGATCGAACGCCTTCTCCAGGTCGAGGAAAGGCTAGGTAACAGGGTCGGCGCTTTTTTTCTCGATACTTTTCCATCACTTATTGCGATAAAAGATGGCATGTTGTTGAACCTTTTGGGCATAAACCCGGAATGTTCATTGGAGATCGGGACCTCCCGCAGCTTCGTGTCAACCAGTCGCTCGTACAACTGTGTAGCGTTTGTCCTCCTGGGGTCAGGCTGCCGCGCACGCGGCGATCGGGCTCGCCGCGTGTGCGGCGATTCTGCGATGTGGGGGTTTTGTATTGGTCCAAGCTATTGTCCACTGTTGCAGTTTTGCTGTTTCTGACTACAGACAACTAATGCAACCTATATAAAGCAATCCCAATCAGTTTTGAATGAGCAAACTCACCTTCAATCCGTCAGTAAAACAATATCAGCCCAGCAAATATAGCAGTCTATCGATCGACAGCCCGATAACTTGGCAAAATGCCACAGATGGGCGGAGCGAACCGTCACATCGCCTTCGCCGCATCAATCGCCGCGCGCGGCGAGTGGAATCGCCGCGTGCGACGGCGCGGCGGCGGCCCCAGGAGGACAAACGCCCGTCTCCCCCATCCGGACCAACCGCCTTTCCAACCTTCATCCTCCCAAGTGCACACCTAACCTCATCCTCTGTCCAGAGTGCGATGGGACCAGCTGTGGCCTCTGCCCGTGAGTCGTTCTTGTGGGGGAACTCCTCGTACAGGAGACCTATGGAGTACGCTCAGATAAGAAGAGTAAATTTTTTGGCAAGTAAAAAAGGTGTAACTATGGAGGGACTTTTTAAAGATCGGGAAACTACTCTCAATTTCAGTCGTTTGGCTATTATGCACAGTCAACTCCGTTTGTCGAGCATCTGGGCATCCCTCCGCTCGCTGGACTCCCTTGAGGTCGCATGTGTTGTGGGTAGGACAAGAGAAGGTTTATTAGAGCTGGAAGGTGGTCGAAAGGGAACGAGAGGCGTATGACGTTCCAAACCAGAAAGAGGGTGGGCCTCCTGGAGCTTAACGCAATTGTAAACCCTAATACGCTCTGCACTAAGAGCGTTCTAGGTAAGTCAACCAACCATAAGTTTACCTATGGATAATCTCACCTTACTCAATCTGGAACCCACGCATTGTCTCCGTGTTACCTTCGAACCGCTTCGTTCAGGTGATATGCACAGAGGGAACGACTGACGGAATACTCTTCGTAGAGTAGCTCTCAGCTGACGGTTGACCATTATTTGAGTCAGCCGAAGACTACTTTGTTGGATCCACTAAATTATGCGATCGTATGGCGCCTGCTTTTTTTTACCCTAAGTACCATGTACGATGGAAATGAACTTGTTGTGACCACTTATCCTGCTTGTTTTAGTGCACAGGAATTGCTTGAATTAAAATTTTCAGTGTCGACCCCATGATTTCGGCAATTTTGTGCTTCTTGCTGGTGATGCTGCACACGCAATGGCGCCGTTCTACGGTCAGGGAATGAATTGTGTGAGTACAGATCCTCTAGGCGCTCTTTACCAATGTCTGGTTCTTCTTTACAAAACTAAGTTGTGCTCACACGTTCACATGTTTATGAAACCAACTAGTTTTTCAGGGATTTGAGGACTGTTTAGTGCTGAAGGAAACGTTAGATGCCTGCAACGACGACATCCGTGAGTTCCATTGTGTTGAAATGTTGCAACCAGCTCTCACGCTTCGCATAGTTATCACTCAAAATTTACGGATGTGATGCTAGCACGTCGCCCGTCCTAAAAGTCTTCCAAAAAAAAGCTGAAACATGCGCTGTTGTCAACGTGATAAGATCATCCGATTTGCGGTTAAATCTGAGCACTGTGCGAATTTACGATGGAGAATACTCGTACTCCGCGAAAGTCGTCTGGTCAGGAGATGGTCTCAAAAGGCAGTGCACAATGGCGGGAGGTGGGAGCGAACCTGATGAGGTCATTAGACCTCACTGCTGGACCGGACTGCTGAGCGCGCTGCGAGGCGTTGGACCTGGTTTACGGACTACTTGAACTTTCTTCTATGGTCCTGCCACGAATGGCGGAGAGCACAGACAGTTAGAGAACGGCGCCTGGCTCGGCTCCAAATCCCAAGGAAGGAGGTGAGAGCCCTAGGACTAAGCCTTGTAGGGGGAGGGACTCCGAGGTGGGTGAGCCAATTACAGTGTGGCAAAAGTTTGAATGTGTGAGATCACAGTGGTCATGAGCCGCTGATAAGGCGAGAGAGCGCAGATCAAGCACAGAGTATAAGCCAATCTAAAAGTTTCCATATCTTTTATTGCATCAGATATTATGCAGAATTTTCGTGTGTCGTTTTTAGATGAAGATTCCCTCTAGTTGCGTGCATGCGCACTGCAAGAGGCTCACTCGAAAGTACCTTCCACGATTGAATAGATGTGTTTTGTCCGACAATGAAAGGGGTTGTGGTGGTTAGTGTATACATGAC
>MU886798.1:0-12958 GCA_036418205.1 Ostertagia ostertagi
GAGGTCGTCACAATTCGATGAATCTAGCAATGTTTAAGCAGTTTGCAGATCTCTTTCACTTTCATGGTCTGAAAACACACCGATAATTTCACATCCAAAAAAAGTAAATTCAGAATGAATTCTTCTTGCAAAAACACTGCACAATAACTTTTGCGATGCCTTTTTAAGTTTACTTGATTTGCTCTCGATAAGACTGTTTATGGAGATAGCAGGATGTAGTGTAGTCGAGCGACGTCATGCCATTTTTGGCGCAAAGCAAAGGGGGGGGGATGGAGTGGGAGGAAGGCATTGTGGCGCAGGGTACTAATTTTGTCGGAAACGACAACAAGAGTTTCCATTTCCATACTCGCTATACCACGTGATTGGGAAAGAAAGAGGTCCATTATAGGGGGAGGGGGGTTTTAAGCGTTACGAAGAAGTGGATTACTGATGGCGCGATGAATTACTGCGCAACGATGTCCTCCAACTACTACACTTCGCCACCTTCGAATCTCTGAAATTTAATGCAAATAAAAGGTTAAATGAGAGTACACAGTGCTAGGCTTTCTCCCTGAACGAAATTCAAATGGGTTGAAAAACTCCAATGCCTCTCTTCATCTGCCTCTATCCTTTACAAGGTCCTTTCTCCAAAGATGGGCAGTGCGTTGCGTTGAGGTAGCTCATGAAATATAGTGATACCAGGTTGGTCCCCCGCCAACCGCCGGGACCTTCTTTCACAGCGTACGCTTTACGGCCTAAAATCACCTTACGAAAGCTAATTGCATCCTAGGCCTGTTGGGGGTGGTTTTCCGCCTACCCTCCTCAAACACCCCCCCTCTCCCCTCCCTCCACTGCCCTCCAGCTGCCACTGCAGCACCATGTGGAATGACCGGAAGTGTGCTCAGTAGGTGTTTATATAGCCGTAGGAGTGTTATCACAATTATCCATTACAAAACATTGATAGCTCAAGTCCTGTAGCTACCCGATTTGTTAGCGGTTTGTTTATCCATGAGCTTCCTTATCACTCACTTCATTTTGCGGACGGACACACATACATACAAACCGACACACCGGTTTATAAAATAGAACATTTCTTATTTTAAAACCTACCTGCAACTTGTCAAGATGATTCTTTAGGAGTTTGCAGCCTTCTTCCTGACATGCAGTCCTAGGGCCCTTCGTACACACATTTTTTACCTGAAATGTCTTTAGTGATCCGAACGGTTGTAAAAACCTGTTTATTCTCCGGTTTTATTCACTTGGGGCAACTAACATCAGCTTTTGACTAAGAGCATCTCGCTCACTTGCATGCACCATTCCAAAATCAACATGACAACCTATAGACGCTCCCTGACGTCTACGGTAGGCCAGCTCCAGGACTAGTGGACTAGGGGGATATAGCACTTATGACCTGCCAAGTTCGAAGCCATAGGTCAAAACCTCATCTTTCTGCATAAAGTGGCCTTCAAGGGGGGAGGTCGTTCAGGGTGTGCCAAGCTTTTTCAAAATGGTTTCTTGCATGACATTGGGGCACATATGGGGACCACAGAAGTATGGTTCATTTTTTCCTGAACAGGCCCTCTGAATACCAGAAAAGGGGATCCCTAGTTCGAAGTTTGAGTTTGAGTTAGCTGAAAGACCGATCACTCCACAGACTCTCCAGTTTCACTAAAGCACATCGTGTGGTGCGCGCGATTGCGTACGAAGAAAACTGGTGATACAAGATTATAAGTTCAGGAACATAGGATGGTTACAGTAATCCATCACACTGTTGTTGGGTGCACACATTGCGCCTTATACCACGTCGAGTACTCACTCAAACGCGTTGGGAAATGCCACGTGCATGACGGACGAAGACTAAGCCTAGGAAAGTGACGAACCCACCTAAAATCCCCTCTTCTTCCAAGGTCTACGCCCTGCTACTGAAGCTTCATGAAGGCTATTTGGATCACAATCTCCAAAAAATAGAGTGGTAGAATTGATAACAAAGAAAGGGGAATTGGGAACATGACCGTGCTTTTCTATTCATGAATTGGGTAAATGTAGTGAGAGTTCGAAAAATGTTATTATTCGACGGCAATTCAAAGAGGAAACTACGTCGACGCGCTTCGTAAGTCCTCTAGTAGTCACGTCTGTGGAAACACTCCTAGAAATCTCTCGATGATAAAGAATTTTTGAGTTGCTCCAAGATCCTTAACAGGTTTTTCATTTGTATTCATACGATACGCATGCGCTTCACACGGATTCTGCTCAGTTTCTTGGGCATATTTCCTGATCTAAATCTTCCCATATGTATTATCGAATTCGATAAACAGTATATCAATTCAACGGTAACCGAGCCGTCAAAGGAATAATGACGGAATTTGGAAAATATGCCGATATACACGCACAACAGGGTGTTATCAGTGTGCTAATAAGTTTGCTTTTTTCAAGTAACTAAAAACCGTTAAATATTCAATGAAAAATCAAACGATGCGTTTCGCACCATAATACGCTCGTGACACCAATGCACTCTGCTTTTCGGAAATTTCTTCAATCCCATCATAATCATGCTCATGGCGGTTTCCCAACGCGTTTGAGTGAGTACTCGACGTGGTATAAGGCGCAATGTGTGCACCCAACAACAGTGTGATGGATTACTGTAACCATCCTATGTTCCTGAACTTATAATCTGTCGGTCAGTATCCTACTTACTATAAAGCGCTTCGTCTGTCGTTCTGTCTGTCGTTCTGTCTGTCTGTCGTTCTGTATGTCTGTCACGAAATTCCCTAGCTCCTCGGGATCCGCCTGGAGGGACCGGGTCAAGTGTGGGATGGGTGGGCAAGGTCTCACGAAGTACAAAACACACATCAGCTAAGCGGAGCCCCGCCCACAGAGGGCGTGGCGTGCGTCGAAATGAATTACCGAAGACCAAGATTTCGATTTCAGTGGGAAAACGACCTCGAAACTGGGCCAAAAAGTGGGTGAAGGTGTGCATTGGTAAGTCACATCGAATTAGGGAGACCCACCCCCAGTGGGCGGAGGGCGTTCTCCAAAAAAGCGGTGCTTTGTGAAAAATTTCAAACTCGGTTGGGAGGAAAACTACAGAGCAGAAAACAAAATGATGCAGGAGAGCAATGTCTAAGGTGTGCCCAGCATACACGAAGTTTACGGAGGCCCGCCCACAGTGGGCGGAGCGTGCTCTGAAGTGAACAGCATTTTCTACGAGTCCTCATAATTCGGGCCGGAGACGTCTTAGTGAGCCGGAAAAAGGTGGATAGAGTTGGGTGGGGGAGTGGAGGTCAACGGCCATTGGTGGGCGGGGCATGACCAAAGTGGGCGGAGTTTGCGACGAAATTCATAACTCGGTTCCAGAAGGTCCCGGAGACGGGAAAAAGGTGGATAGAAGTTGGGTGGAGGAGTGGAGGCTAACAGCCATCAATGGGCGGAGCAAGACCAAAGTGGGCGGAGTTTGCGACGAAAATTCATAACTCGGTTCCAGAAGGTCCCGGAGAGTGGGGAAAAAAGAAGATATAGTTGGGTGGGGAAGTGGAGGTCAACGGCCAATGGTAGGCGGGGCTTGGCCAAAGTGGGCGGAGTTTGCGACGAAAATTCATAACTTGGCTCCAAGAAGTCCCGGAGGCCGGGAAAAAGGTGGATGGAGGTGGGTGGAGGAGTGGAGGCCAGCTGTCATGGTGGGCGGGGCATGACCAAAGTGGGCGGAGTTTGCGACGAAAATTCATAACTCGGCTCCAAGAAGTCCAGGAGGCTGGGAAAAAGGGAGTAGAGGTCGGCGAAGGAAAGGAGGTCAAATGCTATTAGTGGGTAGAGCACGCACCTAAGTGGGCGGAGTTTGCCAAAAGTGTCGCAATTCGGTTGCAAGAGGTCCTAGAGATAGGGGAAAACGGGGTTAGAGGTTGGTGAGGGAAAAGAGCTCAACTGCTATTACTGGGTAGAGCACGCACCTAAGTGGGCGGAGTTTGCCAAAAGTGTCGTAATTTGGTTCCAAGAGGTCCCAGAGACCGGTGAAAAAGGGGGTAGAGGTCGGCGAAAGGAAGGGGGCCAAATGCTATTGGTGGGCAGGGCACGCACCGAAGTAGACGGAGTTCGCCACGAGATTTATTGTCCGGAAGCAGTCCGGAGACCGAGAAAAGAGGATAATGGTTGACGAAGAAAGAGCGGATAGAATTTAGCGGAGAATTCAGATATTCGTATTGTATCAAGCCAAATTTGAAAATTTTCGTCGCACCATCAAAATTCGCCGCAGATCTGTGTTGCGCGCGCAATGCGTGCGGCGCCAACTGGTAATATAATATTTTAGTATGAGTATTGTCCGAGCTATCTTATACAGCAATCGTTTCCCAGCTCTACCACGTCAGTCAATGAGATCTTACCGTAATCCCACTGTCTATTGTTAGCTTGGAGAAACATGAGAACGGATTGGTATTCCCGTCAGCGCTGACCTCTCTACCGATCAGCGCCCCCCAAGGCACTATCAATCATTTTGATCGTTCAATGCTTTGATGGGTTTGGGTTATTTTTTTCAATGAGAGTAAGTCTTATTCATACGTGGCGGAAAATATTATAACAGGTGGCGCGAAATAATCAACTGGTCTTCAGTCGAGGGAATTTCGGTAGCGAATCTCAAATGGTCTAAGCTGCATTGTACAGCAGTGCTGTACTTTGTTCGCGCAGAACAAACGTCAAAGGACTATCGGAATTTTCATTTTCTTTTCTGTAGTTCTCATATTGCCAAAAATAGTAACTGATAGTTCTCAGAGTTGTAGGCATTTGAAAACCAATCCCGAATTGCACGCAAAAAACTATGTTTTTGACTTGTAATAGCCGCTCTCAGGGGTGCATTCAAATGCAACGATAGGTTCTGGAGAGGTTTACAGGGACGTGGGGGTATGCTGTGACGCGCCAGTGGCGGAAAACAGTAGAGAATCCCGTCAAGAAAATGCATCCACCCTCTCGTTTGGGCGTTGATTTCGCCTCACGACCCAGCAAATGCACGAAAGTGGACGTATGAATGAGTTACTGCAGGCGCGTTCGGCTGGTGGCCATGCTAAACTGTGCTAAGTGGAGCTGCTCCAGATGTGTCACTGCTGACAACTCGCCCAAATAACCAACTGAGCTGATGGAGGAGCGCCTAAGAGGTGGAACAATTTTCAGAACTGCTCACAGCACTCCTCCTCTCCTTTATCGTGATCACGTCCTTTCTATTTGAAAAGTACTGTTCAAGGGAGACCAAGGAAGAGTTACATTTCCATGTCGGCATCATCAAACTCTTCTCGTCGTACAGGGTGCAGCTGTTGATGAAAGTTTCACGGCATCATATTCTATATAGATGCCGTTCAAAGCAGAAACCCTCTTAATGATCGATCTAGATGACGTCGTAGTGGTACACAATTTTTCGGTCGGGATATTTAGTTTGGGTCTAACAGCTCCCTAACAAGCCGACCTAATTAATTCCTTTGAATATGCAGAAAGTGATTATTTTTTTGCACTATCCGTGTACATGCAGAACCACGACGTATCTTATGATCCAGTTCAAAGAACACGATAAGCGATAATTAGCAGAAGAACTCTGCTAATTATCGCTTATCTGTGTTCTTGAAAACCATCATCATTACGATGGTCATGCTCCACTTGTTTAATGTAGGTAAAATGATCGAAGGAGAATTCACTGAAATATGGTGCTTACTTCATACCAGTAGAGTTTCGTAGATACTTTGTTCAACAACTCGTAATTAGAAATGCATTCTGAGCAAGTAGTCTTCTTGCACTTGTTGCAAAAGCTCGATGAGACCAAAAGCATCAGAAGGATCAGAGCCTTCATTTTATTGTCGGAAACCTGGAAAAGAGAATCCACTAAGCTTACCAAGGCAAACCTTACTATTCAAACACAATGTTAGAGAATGTTGAAACGGGGACACCTTGCAATGGGATCTCACTGAGAAGTGTTTCTTCAGCGTTTTTGAGGAATCCACAAAAAAGAATTGTGTGTGCATATACTAATTAGACATATTATAGCATTATAGTAATCAGCTACTAGGTATTCTAGCAGCAACCGGAGCTCCTTTCCGCTCAACAGTCTTCACTGCGCTAACTTAACTTGTCAGGCCTCGCGAAGAGGATGTGTGGATAAAAATGGTAACCTATGAGGTTGCCGGAAAAGGATTTGAAAATCGTTTCAAACTTTTTTCCCTTCCAGCAGTCAAGGTAAAACAATAGCTCCCACTTGTTAGTAGTTAACCGAAGTAGGGAGAAGCACTAAAAAATTTATTCTTTTAGTGATTCTCCCTACTTTGATTAACTACTAACAAGTGATTCCAGAGCACTTCGTGAAGCTCACGACCTGGAAACGGTGAGCAAGAGCCGAGATGGTGATGGTGTGTATTGGATATGAACGTTTTTAACACATTGACGACATTGAGACGCGGTAACGCGTCTCACTTTGCGCACCTCGTTGGACATTGAGACGCGTTACCGCGTCTCACCCTTATCATCCCTTTTTCTAGGGCATGCGCAGCTTTTTCCCGAATTGTTTGTCTCTCTTCTATGGATTAGAACATAACATTATTGTGAACGACATAGGTCATTGTTTGTTCAAATATGCTCCAGTTTAGAAGAAGTTTTCCAAGCTCACCGAAACCGGCGGCTTGGTTCATTAATAGTTTTCATGCTATTCTCATGAACACGTCAATAAAAAAGGGTAGTGAAAGTAAATGCAAATCTAAAGAGACAGAAAAATACATGTTTCACTTGGTATAACCACATCAAAAGAGCTTTTGGCATCCACTACAGATAAAATGACTAAAATTTCCTTTTTCATTACCATTACATGTTCTTTAATCGGAACTTCGTCACTATATACTCTATTACCTTCTACGCATTGACTGTTACTGAGATGTTTTTGTACCACTGGTGCTTTAAAAAGTTATCAATAAAAATTCACGGATCCGAGGTGCGGCGGTCGCACTCGCAAAATCGGCCCGGTCCCACACGGCCAAAAAAGCCAAAACGCGCGCGGTCGTCAATGTGTTAAAAAAAACTGAGGCATTTGACAGAACGGCGCTAGTGACTTAGGCGTAAGAGGCTTGTGGTTTTAAGATAGGTGGGATTGGTTTAAAAGTCCAAAAAAAGTCGATAAGGGGAAATACACACCACGAGATTGTGACGATTGTTAGAGATGGATTGGCATACCGCTTGAAGTCAACTGCGTAGTCCATCATGTGCCTGGGGTCAACAATCTTTACCCCAAGATGAAACCGCATAAGGAGATGATTTTGCTGACTGTTACGTTGTCAGCAGCTCTCCATTATTTGCAAGATGTCAGTTCCAGAAATGACACACACGCTCTCCAAGGGCTGCCATAAATGGTAGGACTCTTCTCCGGAGATGGGCCTCAGCCGCCGACTACAGAAGCGATCCATCAAAAAGTGAACTAGCAGGAGTGCTAAACTATGTGGCAAACGTTTCATTCACTAGACCTCTTCCTATTTACTGCCACTTTTTCAGCAGACTGGATTGCACCTTAAAGGACGAATTCACGATTAGAATGAAGGTCGAAGAAGGAGCAATTCACCTAGTTGAGGGACCCGCGGACCTCCTAAGGGTGCGGACTGAAGCGCAATGGCACCGAAGGAGTTGACCTCGGCGACCTATTAAGGCTCAATCTTGGCGCGGTGGGCCAGTATACTGGCCCCCGATGACTCTGATCACTCGGACTCAGGTCTATCTGGAGCAGGGTGAATATCGGTCGAGGAAATCCTCGACAGGGGGGTCGTACCTGTTGGGCTGGTCCATGGGGGGTCGTACTCTTGGGGGTCAGTAACAGAAGTGGTATCATGGTGCAGATAGGTAATAGGGTATAGCGCAGCAGAAAATGAAAACATCTGAAAAAAAACATGATATTAAATTTTCTTTGCAGGTTCAGTCGCTCCATTCCTCCACCTTCATGAGAAGGGCGTATTTGAAGGCAGTACAAAGAATGAAAGTGCATCCCCGCAAAGAAGACTGCCACATGTGCGCACGCGCTGCAAAGGCACCTCCTCCGCCTATCACTCGCTCCTTCTCCCTTAATACCTCGCTGAGAATGACGCTGTTGTTAGGGACCCTGTCGGAAAAACGACAACCGTGAAGAAAAAGCGCTGGGCAAATGAAGTTGTTTTTTAGGTTACAGGAATAGCACAACACACTATGTCTACTACAATACAGTTTCGTTCGAAGGTCCCCATCATATAACACCTTTCAATCGATTCTGCAACTGTGAGTGGAGGAGGGATGCATGGCTTATACCAATACCAAATCGGATGATGACGATTGCTCCTATTCTTATTGTTTGCGTTCAAAGATATTGTTCTAGACACATTCCGAGTGTTGCCAACGAGTCACACTTGCAATGGTGAATGAGGGAGCGGATTTCCAGGTGGCCGGATCCGACCTCGATAGATCCTCGACGCAATTATCTCTTCAACCAAAAAGCTGTAGAAGAAAACTAAACAGACCATCAGGAAGCGCAAACCTTCCGCTTTCCAAAACTACCTTCCCTTTTTCAGGATCTTACAATATAAGAGATATATTGCTCTTGAAGTGGCAAAAACTCGCGTGAAAATTTGGGCCTCCTCGACATTTACTCGACGAAATTTGACAGACCCTATCTTTCTGCAAGGAAGGCTTCCAGAGCAATTTCGATGCTTGTTGGAAACGCGAAATCCAGCTCTATCTAACTCTACCTCAAGCTGCTTCAAAGGTTGTGAAATGGAGGAATGCAACCTTTTCATCGAGGGTGTAGATTCGGACGTTTTTTTTTGAAATTTCGGCAAATCTGACCCAGTGACAATCGCGCCGCAGCTGCCGTTGAATCGGCCTTTGATACACTCGGCTGTTTTGATATACTCAAGCAAGAATCAAGATTGAATCGCAACCCCGTGTCTTCAGGATTTCTGTGCGTTTCTGAACGAACCTCGCCTTGAGGTCACACAAAGTTAATGCCTCTTTCCTCGAGTCGATATTTCAGTATGTACACAAAAGTATGCAGCGATGGAAGACGTGCATAGATGACAAGATGAAGCGTCCTTAGCATTATTTTGCAGAATTTTTTTTGATTTGTTTTGCAGGATTTATTTTAATTGAATTAATTTGCTCTGTTAGAGGGGGTCGTGCCAGGATCTCGATTTCGGGGGGGGGGGGTCGTACCTCTGCGACCACGTACTCGACACGATTTTCACCCTCTGGTGGCGAAAGTGATTAAGATAAGGTGAGAGACGCGTCAGTGTTGCAGAGGGCATCAGATAAACGCATCTAATGCTCAAAATCCAACGGACAAGGAAGAGGTCCAACTTTCTCGATTCTGGACGCCTCTCATAACATACAGAGACTATCTTTCTCTTCCTTCTTGTGTACCCAGCTCACACACACACCACACCCACCATCGCTAAGTTAATTTGAAATCAGTTGCCAATCTTCAGCGTGAATTAAGAGACTCATTATAGCACAGAAAATGCTGTGAATCTTACATAGACGGGGCAACGACCTTCAAACCGATTCATCGCCTTGAAAACACAGCTACTTGCAGAAAACGGGAAAGCGACAAGCTCACTTATGCTATGGAAATTGTATGATATGAAAAGACATATACAGATAAACGTCGTGGATGAGTGGATATTGTTCCGCTTTGAAGTTCAGAGCTCCGAGGAACGGGAAGAATCTTTCCATAGATATATATAACGCGAGCACGATCAATAACATGACGGACGAGTGACAGGTGACACAACTGATCGTCATATAGACTTGATGACATTTGCAGTTGTGTCTGCTCCTCCTTTTTCTTGATTGATGCTAACTGGAGCGATACTGCAGTTATCATTCCGGTCCGAATGTTTGCATCTCCACAATCCGCACAAATCTACACGAGGACTCATCTAGCACGAGAAAAAGCCTGCCTCCATTAAAACCAGAAAAAGATACCCTTAATACAAGATATAAAGAGTGATCTTTTTCCGTGGAAGATTCCTGTCAAGGTTATGCGTTTTGCAGTGGTAATGAGGCGAGCTTTTTCCGCGGAAGATTCGGCTTTGAAGAAAGCGATACACAGAATTGAATTGATGCGTTATTTTTTGTTCAAATACAGCAGGCAAGGGTTGACGAAAATAGAAACAACATTATAAGAAGACAAAAGCGAAAAGCATCCCTAACAAGACACACAATGAAACATATATAACAATTAAGGAGGCCACCCGTAGTAACGACGGAGAGACACACCCACACCACAAAACCACCCGACCGCGTGCGAGGAGAGGGAGAACGCGAGATAGTACGTCGTACGCGAGAGACGGCAGAGACCACGTATGCCGTGGTGGATTACGCTGGCAGCGCGGGCAGCGCGGCGGGCAAGGCCTTAGCGCCATTGCCGCGCACTTTTGGGTCGCGATAGTGTCGCGCCCTCAGTGCTTGGGGAGCCCACTATCGCACCCCCTGGGAAGAACTTCTGCTGGTTGCCGGTAATTCCTGCTCGTGCTTTACTATACAGGGTGGGCAAAAATTACGGTAACGAAGAGGTTGCTGCTGTCAATTTCCAATTTTAAACACCAGGAGTTTCTGGTATATATCCTATGCATTTGTTTGATAGTTCAGTGTTCCGTTTTTTGATTTCGTCACATAAAATATATCCACTTCCGGGATGGAACAATCTTCCTTGAGAAACAATCACTACTTCGCTCCGACGGACTGTTTGATTGTTGCACTGCATGAGGGTTCAGAAGCTCTTTGAAACCTTCATCGGCCACCATTACGAAATTAAATAGGCTAGTTACCAGCACCAATAGACCTGGGACGATAGTAAATTACCCTTAATTCGCAGTTAAAGGTGGTGATCGAAGGCCCTTGCATAGAATAAAGAATAAGACAATCGCGAATCGATCTTAAATCAAACGCGAGCTTCCTACTCTATTTTATGATCACAGAACAACGAAACATGGGCAAAAAAACAAATATTTCAGAAAGAAAAAAGTCACAAAAGCATCTGTGGATTATGCGATTGCAGCTGCATTTTTAATTCCTACTTAGTGGAGCTGGTCAGAGAAGAAAAAGACCGTGGGAATGGGGAGACGCAGATGCCACGTTTGCCACGTTAACCCTCCAACAAAAAGTCCTTCGGAGTACTTTTTACTCGAGGGTCAACGTGGCGTCTGCGTCTCCTCAACCACGTGCTCCTTTTTTTCTCTGCTTAATTCCGAATTAGCTTTACAGGTTATCTCTCTAATTCGTAATTAAAGTCGATTTTTCGATAATGATCTAGCTATAAGCTAATCAAGAGTTAATGTGTTGGGAGGCGCTTCAGAACCTGTTACCTAACCACGACTTTTGTTTGAGCTAATCTCAACACGTTAACTCTGAATTGAGGGAGGTTTACTACCGTCCCTGAACTTCAGAGGGTTGTTTCTGCGACTTCAAGAGCACTCCCTTCCAAAATATTGTTCGCACACGTCTCCACAAAAAGGATTACAATCATGAAAATGCCTAACGTACAACCGATTTGAGGAAAATTGAATAAAAAGCTAACGATAAGATGCTAGAAGCCACTGTCCGGATCCGTCACAGAGCTTTATTTCTCGTATCGTTCCCTTATGGTTAGTGGTAAGATAGTCTGCTGCCTGGCCACTCTCGGATAAAAAGGGCATCTGGACCAATGCTGGTAAAAAGCCATTCTGCCACTCATGATGGTTTTGGCAGAATTCTCAAGAGCAGAAATCACGATTCGAAGACCCATCGGACCTCTGCTGCTCAAAATATAAAACTGGAATAGTAAAAATAATCTCAAACTCCTTCTCTCGGTTGATGCTTCATACCGTAAGGACCTTCAATGGAAAACACAGGGCATCAGAGCAATATTGGGCGTCCACCTATAATTCAAAGATTTGAAGAATTCAGAGATCTTGTCCAAAAATCGACGCAATCCGATTATCGTGGAATTCATCATACTGGAGAAGTGGTAACATAGCTCTCCCAACGCAAGTTCTACCACGTGTTCTGTATTGAGTGTGCCGAAGGCAAAGCATTCCTATAAGCATAATAGAAGCATCCTCTGGTCGAGCAGTCGCTCCTGAAAGCCTTGGACCTTGTTCACCACACCGACCTACACAACAGGATAAGTGACTTTGTAAGAAATCTTCGTTTTTCAACGCAGAAAGCGGTCACTTCAAAGTGCAGTATTGTTTTCTGTTTGATAATCTTCCACCAACATGATGGTGATATTAATTTGGGACCTTCTCGACCACACCGCTTTTTTATTACCGTTTTATGTTGTCGAACATAAATCCGGTTGCTCCTTTCAGTGAAGCTGAGCATTAATCGACAAACGTTTGATTCAAGCACGATAGCATAACTTTGGATGCATTGCTGACGTCAGCATATTCCTTCCAGGTAAATTACCTTTGAGTGAGGGTTATAGCGCAGTGCAAGAGTTTGCTGCAGTGGCACAGCTTAGCAGCACTGCGATCCAGTGTAAGTAGGTGGTACTGGAAAATCGTGAGCTTATGAGTGTTATCAGCAATTTCACACTCGAGAGAGCCGTTCTAACAAGCTCTGGTAATGTCTAATGCACGGTCCATTGCCCGAGAAGGAGCCAACTGTCGAAGACACGGAGAGAAGCTGTGAGTGTCGTAGATTATAGGCACATCATGTAGGATCATTAGTCACACTTGATAGAGATCACGTCATAGTGCGCACAATCTTTGACGATTTCTATACAACTTAAACTCACTTGATAGCCAGCCGTCACTGGAGAGAAGGACGATTAAATGAGTCGTACCACACTCCACTGATACTGAACTATTATTATCAGTCAGAGGTTTGTGTTCCACATACTCCTTCAAGATATGAGTCAATAGTCATTCGACCGTGTGAAGTCGTCTTGAGCGGTCGTGTCGGCCATCGCTCTGATATTGATTATTTTGGCTACTCGGCAGTGGACTGCTGTACTTTCTAAGGATTT
>MU886808.1:0-11970 GCA_036418205.1 Ostertagia ostertagi
TTGTCTGAAAATACAGAAAGCTAATCGGATTACCTGGTGACTTGAGAGTACAGCTTTTTTCAAAGGCGGTTCTGACTTCTAAGTGGCAATGGACGACGTTCTCTAGAAGCCGATATTCACATTTGGGGGGGGGGAGGTGCCTTATGACTCTGCACCGCGTTGTATGCACCGTTAACTTATCAGTCTCATTGCCTGCATGAGTTTTTCCCTGTTGTTTATTTCTGTAAACAGTAGTTTGATAGCGAGGGCCTCCAAACAACTTGCTTTCCAAGGAGACATCCTTCGGACAGTACAGTGACTTTTATGATAGGAGGTATTCTTGCCTGTGATAAAATGTAAAAATAATATTGAAAATTATAACAAGAATGCAACCGAATAAGAAAAGAAATACAACCACGTCGGAAACGATCACGCGAATACTCCCACAACCAGCTTCACTAATCCTAATGGTGCACTCAATAAATCCCTGGAAGTAAAATGCATATCAGTGATTGATAGTACTTACAGGACATCGGACAATGCAATTCTTTGGAAATAATTGTCTTTACAAACGCTACAGAGGGCTGTGTCCTGAGGGGGCTTCCGAAGGGCTTGCGTGGGAGTCGTTATTCCTGAAGCCTCTTTCTTTCATTTGATACTAGTGAGGCATGTTTTTAATTTCGTCACGCGAAAGAGTGTTTGAATTGAACGATAGTATGCTCAACATAACACGATAGCTGCGTGGGAGTTATTATCCCTACTGCCGCTTCATTCACTTCATACTAGTGAGATGTGCTTTTAAATTTCGTCACGCGAACGAGAGTATGAATTGAAAGTTAATATGCTGAACATAACACGATAGCATGCTTTCGAGAAAATGGAAACCGCGACTCTCACTGCATGCCACCCCCTTCCCTAAACAAGTTCGAACATTGCTATAGCTTTGGTTATTGTTCCGGGTGTGGAAAATGCGATTCGGCTAGACATCATCCAGCATTATATTGCCCTTCAAGGAATTCCTGAAAGGGCTGTATGAAGCTGCATGAAGGGATACCCTAACTACATGAAGCAAATTTTCTGTATGAGCCTTATCAGCAGGTCTCGAACCTTGTAAAAACGTTTATTGTTTTGGAAAGAAACATGTATGTGAACTTCGAGCCTATACTATCTGTACATTGGTGCGAAACTACTCGAAAATTTGTTTCTTTTATCATTTAAATGATTATGGCTTCATGAATAGCTCTCCGGGAAATGGAGCAAAAAATCTTCAACTATACCATTTTTGATATAAACTTTTGCTGAATTTTTTGGTAACTCATAAAAATCAGCAAAAAATCCAATGGGTCCCCATCTCTTTGATTGGATGCTTTGAACAATGTTATGCCTACTGAAAGTATAAAACCCAGATCTCAGGGACTTCGGCGTGAGAGTTATCTTCACTTGAACAAGTTCAGTGCTTTATATAAGACCAGTTAGTCCCCCGTCTCAACCGCCGGGACACCGACGCGACGAATTTTGATGGGCGCGCCCGACGAACGCAATTTCCAAATTTGGCATGATAGCCCCCACCCGAATATCCTGAATTCCACAAAATTCTATCCACTGTCCCAAATCGATCGGCTTCAACCACTCATTTTCCTTTTCTTCGTCAACCATTACCAATCTTTTCCCGTCTCGACTGCTCCGCAAGTAAATCTCGTGCAACTCCGCCCTAACCTTCGGTTGCGTCGCTCCGCCCGCCGATAGCGATATTGCCGCCCCTTTCTTTCAACGCACCCTCCACCGCCTTTTTTCAGCCGGGTCTCTGGACCTTCTGAAGCAGCCTCGATCTCTTTTCCCATCGCCCAACGCATCATTAAACGCTGTTTCCCTATGCTCTAGACTTCTTTCGGATGTTCCGAGTTCCGTTAATTTTCGGTTGGTTCTCGCAACAACTCTCGGCCCACTTTGGTCAAACCCCGCTCTCACCGGTGATAGCTGGGCTCCACTCCTCCACCCACCTCCATCCACCTTTTCCCTGCCTCCGGGACTTCTTGGAGCCGAATTACAATTTCGGCGCAAACTCCGCCCACATTAGCGCACGCTCCACCCAACCGTAGCAGTTAACTTCTCTTTCTTTGCTGACCTATATCCACTTTTTTCCCGTTCTCCAGGACTTCTTGGAACCAAGTTATGAATTTTCCTGGGTAACTCCGCCCACCTAGGACTTGCTCCGCCCACTGATAATATTCTAGCTCTACTACTTCAGCCACCCCCATGCACCTTTTTCCCAGTCTCCCGGGCTTCTTGGAATCGAGTATAATTCTTCGGGATCCAACCTACCGCCCCTCGAACATGCCTCCGCCGCCACAAGCGTATATGCTCAGGCTCCACCTCCCACCCACCTCTAACACCCACCTTTTTCCGTGCCTCCGGGACTTCTTGAAGCCGAGTTATGAGTTTTTCGTCGCAAACTCCGCCCACTTTGGTCAAGCCCCGCCCACCCGATGACAGCTGGGCTCCACTCCTCTACCCACTTCAATCCACCTTTCCCGGCTCTTCAAGACTTCCCCGGCCCGAATTATGAGGACTTGTAGAAAGTGCTGTACAACTTCAGAGAACGACCTCTCTCGCTCTCATTCTCGGCGGTCTCCGCCACGTCCAATTTAGAGAAATACCTAGATCATTGCTCCCTTATACCAAATTGTTTTCTGCTCTGTAGGCTTTCTCCCAAACGAGTTATTAAATTTTTCATAAAGCACTGCTTTTTTAGAGAACGCCCCGCCCACCGGGGGTGGGTCTCCCTAGTTCGATGTGACTTATCAGTGCACCCCACCTTTACCGCACTGTGTAGCTGCAGTTTCGAGTCGTAATCTGTCACTGAAATCGAACAACCTTTCGCTGCGCTCGGTACCAGTATCATTTCGACGCGCACGCCACGCCCTCTGTGGGCGGGGCTCCGCTTAGCTGATGTGTGTTTTGTATTTCGTACGTGAGACCTTGCCCACCCATTCCACACTTGACCCGGTCCCTCCAGGCGGATCCCGAGGAGCTAGGGAATTTCGTGACAGACACACAGACAGACGACAGACGACAGACGAAGCGCTTTATAGTTAGTAGGATGATACTAGCTGGGAAATTGCTAATCTTTTTTGCGAGTTTTATTGGAAACGTTGTGCCCATTTGAAAAGAACTATTTTCACTTCTGCTCCGGCATATTAATCACTGCAAGGGGGCCACTGTACGCGTTGTAACAACGAACATTTACCCGTGCCGTCTGTAGCCGTGAGATGGCTACGCTTGGCAACACTCGTCACTGGAAGGGGGAGGGGAGAAGAGAGGAGTGTAAAACTCTACAGCCCATGAGTCCTTGAGCCTGATCGCCAGTTGTTACGACCAGTTCTTGTTAGAAGATTTATTGCAGGAAATAAACTGAACCTCACTTAGTCGAGGTGTTTATATACACCTCGATGTCAGTGATAACACAAGATCATAAACAATCTTCATTTCCACAACAGAATGCGTGCCGCATCCCAAAAAGGGATTGATCAACGGCAAATGCTTTATCCTTTATCCTTTATTCTAGACTGTAGGGTTTAAAAACCTTTCCTATGAGGATAGGAATTCCTTTTTACATGGATTCATTTTAAAAGTGTACAATACTCAATAATTAAACTAAAATTAAAAAATAAGTAAACATGAAAGTAGGAATTATAATGGTAAGGGAAACAAAAAGTTTCCAATTTTTTGACGCGCGATTTCCTTCACATGGATCGTACTTTCTGATTACGTTTTCCGATTTTGAAGAACTATAATACCTACAGTATTCTAGACTTGCCTTAAAAAATTTGAGGCAATTTTGTTGTTTATTGACTTTGCTAGATCGAAATTTAAAAAGTTTCCAAACTTTTGACGGCTACTCTATGCGCTGTAGTATGATGTTGACCAATATCCACTACATAATTCTTCATAACAGCTCGAAAGCAGGATGGCGGCGTCTGCGAAATTCGCTGTGGGACCGCACAGTACCGTAACCCGCGCCCGCGTGCTAAGTTGCAGCTGGCCCAAACGTTTTATATTTATTGGGTATGGACCACATTGGCACGACGGGGAAGATTTTTACTCAAGGATGGAGGACATATGCATCCTCCTTTGGCTTAATATTATTTGATCCGGGGCTGGGCCTTTTTTTCTCATTCGACCTCCACTTTCTTAATGTTTTTTGTTCGCTATTCATGATTTTTTCAAATCTTTCCTGGTAATGCGCTTGGGCTATGCGGTGCCTTATAGTCGTCTGCTGTGTTCGAAAAGATGCTCTCGCGAGGCGTCGACGGTCCCAAAAACGTGTCCCAATCAGGTGCCGTACCAAAGCTTATGAACGAAATCCACCTTGATCTCATTTGAATCCGCAAGGTCTTCGACAGCACGTATCAGTAGCTCTACTAAGCAATCAATCCGAGGGTTTGCGTTTCTGTGCAGAACTTCATTTTTTAAGCGCAAATGCCAGCGCTCGCTCAGCATCGTGGTGTCCATTACGGCTCCATCAATGTGGAAGGATGCCCAGCTTTTTACTCGACCTGAGAAAGCTCAAACATACTTCATGGGAACCCGATTGTCTTCATAAACTCACCAGGATAATTAGTCCTTAAGTATTGTGCCATGCTATGATGCCTTTCAATGGTCAACTCCCAAAGCAATACGCTGTTCTGTTCTGTACTTGAGCGCTAGTGCGGCTGAGAAACTCGCATGATTCCATAGATACTAGGAAAAATCCAAGGCTTCTTACGGTTCCTCTAACTTTTTTTCACTTTTATGATGTGCACCCCGGAATAATGCGCTTTGCCGCGGACACGGGAATATGATCGGAATCCCTATAAAACAAATCGCCTCCATCAGTACGATCGCTTGGATTTAAATCAGGGCATAACTTTGTTGTGCCTGTGAAATTTTCAGTCTACCGTGCCCATCGTACAAGATAGCAGGAAAGCTGAAATTATAGATGGCTAATACAGATTATCTCAACCTCTAGATTCCCCAGGAGCTAACCTGCAGGGAGGCCTCTATCTCGTTCGTCAGCAACTACAACTGTTGCTAATTTCAGGTTATACCTTGTAGCACCATGTGTGTCATCCATAGAAATGCCTCGAGAAGAATACGCTTTCTACCAATGCAATTGTAGCGGTGTGACTTATCCTTCTATTATATAAGCGCTAACTTTGTGTGTCGGTTTGTGTATCTGTATGTGTGTGTGTGAGTGTGTGTGTGTGCGTGTGTATGTATGTGTGTCCGTCCGCAAAATGAAGTGAGTGAGAAGGAAGCTCATGGGATAAACAAACCGCTAACAAATCGGGTAGCTTACAGGATTTGAGATATCAATGTTTTGTAGCAGGATAGTTGTGATAACACTCTTAGGGCTATATAAACACCTGCTTAGCACACTTCCGTTCATTCCACATGGTGCTGCAGTGGCAGCTGGAGGGCAGTGGAGAGAGGAAGGGAGGATGAGGAAGGGAAGCGAAAAATCTACCGTCATATCATGATTGTGTCCCTTCTACTGTTTGAAACACCATTGTGTTGCATACGCGTCACTTCCACGAGGTGTTGGTGTCACAGGAGGAAGGGACCATAGCGGAGGATAGAAAGCTTGCGCAGGAAAGGAAGGTCCCGGCGGTTGACGGGGGACTAATCTGGTTTTTTAAAGTAGTCTTCTGCCAAGTATGCGGCAAGTTTAGTCTACCCATAGTGAAGCCCTTTCCACTGGGATCTTTCGGCGTTTCCAGGAGACGTATGCCATCGTCTTCATTATTTTCCGCATGCCGCAACTGAATCGACTTCAAATCATCAGCATCTCGATAACCAGGCCTGAGACCGTATTTCTTAACGATGTTCCAAAGGTCATCCTTGGTCATGAAGTACATCCTCGAGTCCTTAGCCGAAAAATCCTTCCTACACTTTCTGATGACGTAGTCCAACGAATGCTCTGAAACTTTTAATTAGCGATATTCAGGCCTGCCTCAACTACTGCTTCACCTTCCAACATTGACTTGAGATACTGCCGTTGCGAATCTGATAAGTGTAGAAGGGCCGGCTCCAGGGGTTCAGTGCAGCATGGCCTTGCTTGTCACGTCCAACAGTTCCTCATCCGTTGAAACGAGCTGTACGAAAATGAGCAGTTGCGAACGGCTTCCTGGTTACAATTGATTCTATGTTTCTTGCTAACGACTTCGAGCGATGGATTGCGAAGTATCAAAGGTTACAAAGCCTTCTATCATATGGCAAGATCAATACTACCTATAATGGAGAAGATTGCCGGACTTCATGTTCTTGTAAAGAGATGTTACCGTTTTTTTCACAAATTTCATTGAGCCACATCTGCAAAGTCTTTTTTGACTCTCAATCCACACTCAGCACAACCGAAGCTTTTAATGAACCAATTTCAAGAACTTTTGTAGAGGCTGCAACTCAAACTCTTTTTTGGATGCAAAATCTAGGTTGTGCACAGTATAGTCCTGTTCTCGCGTTGCAGAATACGTGGTGTGTTGTCCTTGTTGAGTGAAAGCAACTATATGAAAAAGTGGTCGTACAATTTCTCTTAGATGACCTTGCGCCGTTAAAGGAACAGGAGGCGTTGTCATTCCGTGGCGACATGTCGTGCAATTTAGGCGCATTTGGGGGATGTTTCTGGGCTCACATTTGCTTCTATAGTAGTACTCTAGCCAAAATTGATTGAAAGCGAAGGGGATTAGGGCAATGAATATTCAGCCCGAATTTTGCTTTGGTGTTCCAACTAGTGGGGCTGCGCTCGATTCCGAGCGCGAGAGACGGCTGCGGTGAGCAGGTGACTTGTGGGGGATGATACTGACCCGAGTACGCACTCGCCATATGCGATTCTCCATGAGGATGAATCTTTGGGTTGCTGCGCTACCAGGTACTAATAGTGGACTTCCTGACCGTAATGCTATGTATATATCCGGTATCGGTGACTAGCTCAAGTTTTCAAACGAATCTATGGCGGCCAATTCAGATCCGAGCCATACTTTTTTCGCTTTTGAGCCCGTCTTTACACCCCGCCAGACTGAGCAATGCTCAGCCAGCTGAAGGGTATTTCATGCACAGAATGAATAGTTTTTTCTAACATTCTCTTTTTGCTTTGTGCACATGATGATACAGTCATGAATTTTTTTGTCAAGCATCTCCCATGTTTGGCCTTATTCGGCAGTGCCTCTTTATGTATTTTGCGAATTGGCGGACAGGTGGCAGAAGTTCGTTCACTGATGCATGCGAGTGGTTTGGCGTTTCGGCCGAGTCTAGTCTATCAGTGAAAGGGAGGCGAGAAGCGGGGTGGAAAAAATGCCGGAGAAGTTACGACACTTGATTGTCTCTGCCCCGTTTACAAGCGATCCTCACTTATATAAAACGTCCGTCTGTCTGTAGTGCTCGTGTGGGTGCTGCTGTGTGCTGTGCGTGCCTGTCACGTTCTAGCCACGCCGTACGCAGCGCGTCGTTGGAGCTGAATTTTTTGATATGACCATAGGGAAGCGTGGAGACGGGACATACTGTGGTGGCGGGGCCATAACGAGTGATAAGTAAGCTGATAAGAGGCGTCGCTAGAACGCGAATTCCACGAAATTCATAGCTGGCGTCCCAGCAACAGTGGGGCGTTGGTTCCTTGAAGGGATGTGCAGGGTGGGACGGTGAACATGTTTGGTGGGGGCCAGAAAGTGATAACGACTGATAAGAGCTGATAAGAGGCGTTAGAACGCGAATTCCACGAAATTCATAGCTGGCGTCCCAGCAACAGTGGGGCGTTGGTTCCTTGAAGGGATGTGCAGGGTGGGACGTTGAACATGTTTGGTGGGGGCCAGAAAGTGATAACGACTGATAAGAGCTGATAAGAGGCGTGGCCTTAGACGCGATTCTTTTTTCCGATTAATCTGCGCGGTCCCGCAACAGTGGGGGGGCATTGATTCCTGAGTGTACAGGGTGGGACAGAAACATGTTTGGTAGGGGACAGAAAGTGATAACGGCCAATAAGGACTGATAACAACGATATGTGCACGACTGTGGAGATAAGTCAAGAACATTTGAAATAGCGCAATTCACTTCCATATCATTCCTCAGCAAAGTTTACCATTCGGCCGCTACACTCCCCCGGGTTCCAAAAAATGCCCGATGGATGTTTTAAGAAACATGATAATGAGTGCTGGGTGTTTAGATTCCAACATGCGTAGTATTGAAGATTGTTCGACCGCTAAATTATTTTGACATTAGATGCATGGTGGTTGTTTACAGACATCACTTTAGCTCCGCACTCCACCGCGCGTATCAAGCGGACAGTCAGCTAACGCATTTCACGAAGAATTTTTTTCGTACCGGTGGGAATTTGACTCTCCACCGACTGCCCATTTTCACCGAAGCCTTCGATGCCATGCACGCGGTAGTGTGCGGAGCTAAACTGGATATTTAATACCGCCATAGCAGCTTCTGATGATTTCTGGCGAAACAAGTTATCAAGCGTGAAAATTCCAATTTCGAGGAATTTCCCGTTTCGTGGAACTGAAGTGGGTCTTAGAATCAAATACTATAGAAACTGTGAACATGAAGATGACGTCGGGGAAATGGGATATGTCAGTCTTTGTAATTCTGCTCTGCCTATTTGCTCATGCTCTACCCATTCCAAACTTGACACGCCCTCCCTAGGTGAATTTTGAAGGAAGAATTATAAACATGTGGGGGACACTTGTGAATTTTTGGGGAGCGGTCAGACAAACAAACTCTGGATTCATATATTAGTCGATAGATGACAAACTTTAAAAAAGAGTGTTGAATTTTGCCAGTAACGAGAGCAATTACGTAACAACCCAATAAATGATACTTTCCTTTGCGGTGCTTTTTTTGAACTGTGTTTCTTATTGTTGTTTTTGTGATACTGTTAATACTGCATTATTATTGTATTACTGTTTCTTTCTCAAAGCTGCAAACAATAAAAACAGCAAACAAGAAAAGGTTAGAACAAAAACTAAAGCATAATTTTCACTGAAAAAGTACCCTTTGGAAAAAAAATATCAAACAAACAATGAGAATGGCTGTTATTTTCTACACCACGTCTGTTTTTGATTGCGCACCGCACGCATCCACCGCAATTTCACGCCCGGTCCGAATACTAGAGAGGGAATCGTGTGGATGAGGTAACAGTAAACCGCAACGTAAGAGTTCAATGTGTAGCATCGTTGATTGGATATATACTAGAATTGAATTGTAACCATCGGATATTCTTTCGAAGGAATCTCGAACAAATATGTGTGGATTCTTTGTTCAGTTTGTTTGTTGTCGCAACCCCTATGAAGCGATTGGTGTATAAGGTAGGTGGACAGGGGGAGTCACATCGTGAAACTGCCCTCGACTTACGTCGATGACAGCAAACCAGTTAACAAGACTGCCTTATGACGAGTTGTGAGGACTCGATGCCATCACATCCAGGAATAAAACATCGGAGTACAAACACATACACACGCAGATCCGATCTTATTTCCCATCGCTTGCAGTACGCGGTCACATACAGCCACGGTGCAGAACAATACGCCAGAAAATTCACAAGCTCAGAGATTGAACGAAAACCCACGAAAACTGAGAAATGGAAATGCGCAAACTAAGTAAAGTACGGAATGGCATCACTCATCGCACTGCAGTTTTGGAGCGTCAGAAATTCGATTTTTGTGAACCAGACAGAGTGCACTTTTGTGGACTTGAAGGAAGAACTTGTTCCTTATGAAATGCTTCTCAAAACAAAGGTAGATGATACTAATGATAGTATAACCAGCCTAATTTAGTCAGAAGGCATGAAACAAGAAGATTCAATCGTCCTCAGTACAGATATTAAAGGGTGACGAAAACCGACAGACTAACATTAGCTTATTGGAAGCAACGAGAATCTCATGCCTTCCGAACACTGCACCGCTCATGTTTTACATTTACGCTACTAAAAGGTTTTTCCATTCTATTGAGATTTACTAAAAATTCGAAGGTGACTAAGGGCGCCAATGTGGCTCGGAGGGGGGCCAGCCGCCGCGCGCGGCGTTGCGGCAACAGGAAATTCGTGAGCCAGGGGAATGTAGCCAATTCAGGGGGTGGGGGGTGAGGGCAGTCACTTAGCATGCGTAAGAAGCTGAATGTTCCGTGAGAAGCTGGAACGTTCGAGTTACACTACATCGCTGAGCCGCGCGCGGCGACTGGCCCCCTCCGAGCCATTGCGCCCTTGTCACCTTCGAAGGTTTATTAATGTAATCATCCAATAGAATGGGAAAACCTTAGCGCTTGAGATTTGACCTTGTTCTCCCACCAGGTTGGGTGGCAATTGAAGTTGGTACGCGGATGTTTCTCGAGGGTTAATATCCATTCTCGCATTACAGTACTCGCCGTTTGAAATCGAAAATTCACGCGAATAACGCGAATCCTCGTTAATTTCGTGAATTCGTTATAACTCGGTTCAAAATTGAGATTTTGAAAATCTGAAAAAAGCGTTGAACTCAGCTCGTCGAGTTCTATAAGAAAGTGCGGGGTTAATTTAAAAGCCTACTTGTTTCAGGTTGCGCCATGACTGAGCTTTGCTCGAGAAAAATTGTGGATGGAGTGTGCGCATATAATCCCGCTTGTTAGCATTATGATCTTTCTTCAGAGAGATGGGTCTCAGTAGTTGCTCCAGAACGCGCCGTATTCAACATGGTTCATTGTATTGTGAAAGGATCGATTGCTTTTTTTTCAGATTTCATGGTCCCTATTCCATAGCGGCGCGTTAAATGACTCAAAATGTACATGACTGCGCTCAACAACTCCTCCTCTCGTGTTCAAATGGAAATCATAGATCATTTTTCAGCAGGACAGTTAGCCTATTTGGTGAAATTTTCCAATGTTTGAGCGAAGGTTTTTCCGAAATCTGAGGGGTAGCGGGGAAATTCCTTCACAGTTGTAGAGTACGCTTACTATGTGTAGAAATAAGATGATACGCTTGCTTGTAGACGAGCGCTTCCGCCGTGCTGTGGCTGTGAAAATGCCTCCTCGTCATGCCCTTGTGAAAAGATCAGATTTTTTTGCATTTCCAGATGAGCTCGCAGACTGAAATGTGCCCCGTTAGATTCCCCGTGAAAAATGCTATCGAATGATATGCATTACTCCTCCCAGTTGAAACTTTGGTTTTTCACCGTTTTCAGCCTTCCCCTATTGCCGATTGGGCACTCACTGTTCCACTGTTACCCCAAAATCTCACAGTTTCATTTTTCGTCGAAACTTTGCCTATTGGGGTAATTCGATGCCCTGATTACGAATATGACATTCATTTTTACCCTAGGATGCGCCACGTACTCAATCTAATCCACTACATTGTGAGATTGGATGAATGTTATTTTTCCGAATTCTTAGATTTTTCGTTTTTAAGCGCTTACTGGCTTTACGTGTTCCCTCTGCTCTCAATATCCCATCCTGTATATCAAGTGGAATCTTTGAACAGTTCTCAGCAGGCATGGTGGGCCTATTATGTGACATTTTCCATTTTCAGAGGAGATGTTTTGCAGAAAGCTATGAAGATAGCGAGGAATTATCTTCACCAGCGTAGACTACGGTGACTCTTCTGTAGGAACTGCATGAAAACCTTGGTCGAAGATGAGCGTTCCTTCCGTAGTAAGGCCCCAAACATCATAGAATTGGTTACGGCACTGGAAGAAAGAATGAGGCTGTGGGAACTTAATCGACCGGCCAAATTATAAAGGAAGAGCTACGTGACCTTTTGAGACTTCTTACGTAATCCATGAAGTCCTTCCCTCGGGGATGATGTCTCATTTTTCACTCGTTCCCGACCCTCATAGGTCCCCTCCGTACTCCCTTATCGCTGGTATGTCGATGTATAGTGTTTATTGTATAAGAACAGTTGATCAGTCGCAAGTATTGTAATTTTAAGATTGGTCTGATGATGGCATTATTGCCGAAAGCTTGCCAATAAAGAGTGTAAGAGTAGAAGAG
>MU886838.1:0-14322 GCA_036418205.1 Ostertagia ostertagi
AGACACAGTCAAAGGATCCGAAATTCGCACGTTTTCTAGGGATATTTTATCTTTCAAGTAGGTCCTCAAATCCAACGAGATGTGAAGCACACGGCGCATCCCAGAGTGGGCCAGTTGGTTGCGCGCGCTTCAGCTACGGCTATCTTGATAACGAATCTTAATTCAGGAAGAATCAAGAGGGTTCTGAAAGAGTTCATGTTAAATTACAGAGAGGAGTACACTATTCAACAAGACGCAGCTTTCAGCGTCAAATTCACAAGCTACCTATATCAGCCTGTCGTCCGTTGATCGTCGATTTGCTCGAGCGGGCGCCAGCAACGTCTCCATTCGTCCCTGTCGCGTGCTAGGGTGGTCCAGTGGATCCTCCTTGCTCGAGGGACACGGAGTCCATCATTCCTTTCGTTCAGAGCTTTCGTGAAGAAGTCTGACCATCGGGCCGGCGGTCGTCCAGGTGTTCGTTTGACGTCCCGAGGGATCCAGTCGGTAACCGCTCTGGTCCAACGGTCATCGCAAAATCGCATGACGTGTCCGGCCCACCTTATCTTCGATTCCTTGGCGAAAACGGCTTCGATCGTTGACTGTAGTTTCCGATCGGATTCCCCTCTGCACTTGCGTGTATAGGGTTACTCCTAGCATCGTCCTCTCGACAGCGCGTTGGATAACGCTGACCGCATGCTCGTCCTGCCTGCGCAGAGTCCAAGTCTCTGAGGCGTAGGTTAGGGCAGGAAGGACAGCGGAATCGAAGAGGTGGGCACGGAGCCGGATGTTCTTCGTCTTCTTCACTACTCCCTCGATGTTCTTGTACGCTCCCCAAGCCGCTCGTTTCCTCCTGCTCAGCTCTGAGTAAGTCGTTCATCATAGATTTTATTTTGTCGACTAGGTACCGTAGCTGGCATTCGGTGGATGGTTGTTCCGTTGGCGTGAATGGGGGTGAGAAAATCGTTTCTCAGTTAAATAATATAGTTAATATAAAACGCTGTAGACAACTTACCCAGAGAATCCCGGAGAATCACCAAGCATTAATATATACTCGATGTTCGGGTTATAAGAACGATGTGTCGCGAAGAAGATAGTGTAGTATGCAACGACTTCATCCATGTCTCGCATTCATAGAATGAGTTTCCGAGGGGGCGCTGAATGTGTTTGGGCGAGATGGGCTAAGACAACTGTACGACAAATTTGACGTCGATGATGACTCATTGGTAAAAGGTGAGATCTGGTCGTAGAGTTGAAATAAGTAAGAGATCAAAAAAGAGTCTTAGATGTATAGAAGTAAGGACGAAATATATAGCTTCGATGAGCTTTAGATATCAAGGCATAAGACACTTCTATAAATCAAAAAAGTAGATGATGTGGAAAAAGAGGAAATCATTGTACTCAAGATAGAAATTAAAATAGAGTAATAGTAAGAAAAGAGAGATAAAGTGATATGGTGATACGTGCTGAAACTTTCGAACCCTCTTGCGTGGTGGCTGTCCTTCATGGTAGTATTGCTGCTGCGTCTGTTAAGGATGAATCGTGTGATAAGGTTGTATGATTACAAGAGGCATATATGGGGAATGTTGTCCAAGTCTCCCTTCTTGTACAGCAACACGGTCCTGCTGGTTTTCCACGGAGTGGGTACCTTGCATTCCGACAGGTAGCGCGTGAAGAGTCGAGCCAGAGTTCTGATGATAACTGGCGGTGCGTTCTTCAGATGTTCCGGTTTGAACCCTGTCGAGACCGGGCGCTGTACGATTCTTCACCGACTTGATGGCGTGTCGGACTTCGGAAGAGAGTAACTGAGGGGACGACGTATCCATCCTGTTGCAGTTGATAAGTGGGCAGATGGACATGGCTATCGAAGAGATCCGAGTAGAAGTCGTGGATGACTTTCTCCATTGCCCTTCGGGATGCAGTAACTGTTCCATCCGGACGTCGGAGGCAGGTCATCTTGGTCTTGTAGCTGGCAAAGCTTCGGCGGGCATTGCGGATGCTCCTCCCAGCCTCTGCTGCTTCAGCTAATACTGCTGCTCTTCGCTCCTTGAGATCTTCCTTTATCGCCTCTCTGCATAGCTTCGCAAGCTCGGACGTGAGTCGGTGATTGCCTGCAGCTCGTGCGGCTCCACGCTGGCGTATCAGTTCGAGAGTTTCCGGAGACAGACGTCCCTTGGTGACTTTCAAACTCTCTGCCTTCTTGCCACAATCGTGAAGATGTTCAACGAGCCGATAGTACTCCTCGTCGATGTTTTCGATGACGGAATCCTCCCATAAGCTGACGAGGGAAGCGAAGTGGTCCCAGTTGATGACTGTCCTGGGACTTCGCTTCTGAATCTCTCAACACGCATCGAGAAGTGGAATCTTGCGCGGAGGAGACGATGGTCCGATCCCGTGTAGAACTTTGGAACAACAGCGACGTCGGTCAGGCAAAACCTTCGATTGAAGATGATGTGGTCTATCTCGTTATGGAACTGTCCATCAGGTGACTCCCAAGTCCAACGAAGGTGAGAGGGCTTCTGGAACTGCGAGTTACCATGGATGGTGTTGGTCGACATGATAAACTCAGACAGTCTTTCGCCCTGCTCATTCCAATCCATTCCGTGAGTACCGATGTGAAGTTCTTCAGCCGTTCTTCTCGGGCCAATCTTGGCGTTGAGATTTTGAATTCACAAGCATGTAACCTTTAAAGTTGAGACCCGCTAAACAATTTTACACTTTTTGCAGACAGAGAAAGCACGAGGATTTTGAATCTGCTCCTACTTCAGTATGTAATCGCTCCTGCAAGGAGCTATAGTCGTTGGGATAGTGCTAATGTAGCGAAAAAGTACCTTTCGGCGGTACTCGGGCAAAAATCCTCAACGTGGCCATTTTTTAAATAGTGAACGTATTTAGCAGTTTTAGTTGCCTATAGAAAGAGCAAATCTTCTAGTTTATGATGACGTATTAACTTTCCAGATTGCATGAGTTTGAACGGAGTTATGGCTTTGGAAAGCGTAAAAACTCGCACTCATCACGAATTTTCCTCGTTAATTTTGCAAAAATCCTCAACGTGGCCATTTTTTGAGTACTGGACGTATGAAGCTGCTTTAGCGACCGTTTGATAGAGAAAATCTTCTAGTTTTGTATGACGTATCAACTTTTTGAATTTGACGGAAATGAAGCAAGTTATTGCTCCGGAAAGTGTAAAAACTCGTGCTCGTCTCGAATTTTCCTCGTTATTTGATCTAAATTTGTTATTTCTTATAACTTCCTGTAATTTCAGTACTGATTAGAAAAAGCTCTTCACAAAACTCCAAATCAGCTTTCAGATTGAAAATTCGTTAACTTTGAAGAAAGTTATAATCATTTGAATATTTGTTCAAATTTCAATAGTAAATAAGCTGCTCCACGGTCAACGCCAAAGTCCAGTCAACACACAGCTGGCGAAGGCTTTTACAAGGCTTCCTTTGAGCGAAAGGGACGTGTAAATTGAGAACCATAATCTGTGTAGTACTAGAATTTGGTAAGTCTTGTGGAGGAAATAAACAAAGAAGAGGTGTTGTCATAGTACGCCATTTCTAGTGACTAGTTTGACGTTTTTTGCTCCGTTTCTCGTTTGCTCGTTTGACAGGACTCTTCATTGAAGTCACTTTTATTAAAGGAGTTTAAACGAGTTTTTTTGTGGACGATGGGGTAGCAGGGCTTTTTTATGAGCAGTTTTGGTGGAGAATTAAACAACTTTTTCATAGTTCGGCTTTTAAAGAGGGTTGTTTCATGGACTTCGGCCTTCGGCGGTGGCCGGCTTCGATATTGAACAACAACTCGCACACTTAGTACAATCAAACCCCACCATAAAAAAATCACAGTTGTCGGCATAGCTTAAATTTACATTTTACATGGAGAAGAGACGGCTAGGGAATAACGCCAAGAGATAAAAATACCCAGGCGACGACGCAAACGAAGAAGAAACAACGCATAATACTTGCAAGCTGATACTGAAGGCGATAATAACTTGAGGATACAAACAATGCATCGAGAATTATAAATTTCCGGATATGACATTTCTCGCGTCGGAGGTATGAAGCAACGGATGTACTACCCGCACCTCAAATGTGAAAATGATGAGCGGAGTTTAAAGGCAAAGTCAATGTAGACTTTTCGGAGCTAGCTTTAAAACTCTGGAAGCAATTCATTAGAGCTTCTCGAATATAACCCCCACCGTGATCAGCTTGTTAGATGTAAGTTGCTCTGATAGAGTGCGTTGACTATTCATCAATCCAGATCTCATAAACGTCAAGTAATAGAATTGGCGAATTTCGCTTCTGCTTAGAAAATAAATATAAGAATGGGATAATTAACTTGAGTCGACTTAAAATCATAAATTTACGAAGAAATATAAATAAGAAAGATATGTAGAAAAGTAAGCATGAAGTTGAGACAAAACCTATCAAAGATTGATAGGTGAAGATATAATAAAAAGAGGCAAATTTAATGGAAGTAATAATAATGAGCTTGTAACTGGACAAAGAGCTTCGCCAGTGGCACAATTGTCCTTTTGCTGAAGCTCTGTCATGCCAGGCCGAATTTTAAGACTGACGGCGACAGGCGTTTTTTCGCTGCAGTGCCGCCCCAATAGGCGGACACAAGGAAGGATTGTGTGAGCTCATGGGAACAGTGGTGAAATGGGGTTGAAGCATGTCTCCGTGCTTGATCTTTTGGAAGAAGAGTGTTGACATTGTACTCGCCATTCCGCTCTAATCTACGGTGCAAAGGGTGAATGGAATCTGCATGTGGCATCTTCAAACAGTACGAAACAGAAACCTTGAGCGAGGGAGCTGCCACTTTCAAGAGAATGGGTTTGAAGGTGGCATATGTAAGCATTCATCAAGTAGGAAGAGTGCAAAATGAAGGCAAATGTATTTGATTTTTAAGCCTTTAAAAATCAGCCGTCAGGTCGCTGGGAATATGTGTTTTCATCTTGATGAGGGTATACAACGGGTTATACTTTGGATTATTAGAATATAGAAATACAAAATAATTAATCGTGAAGCGTACGTGCGAAACGGAGACTGAACTTCTACTGAATCCCACTGCTTCAAATAAATAAAAAAAGTACAAACAGTCTCGACAAGTTCCGTAAGCAACTTTTCAATCAGATCAAAAATAATGAGAGTTCAAGTGTAGGAAGGGTTGTTTAATTATATCTAATGACTCATTAAATGTAATACCATAAGAAGTATTTTTTAGAAGGGTGAGACGTTCCAATCAGTCGGAAAATCTCTAAGCGATATAAAGAAAATATACAGGTGAATGGTGAAGTAAATTAATCTTTGAATGCGCGAACTCGGGAAGGTCGTGAAAGACACCCTTCGGTGTACAGAATAGATCTTCAGGAGACAAACACTTATGTGACATCTAGGGCATGGAAATCACCCGACAAGGGCACTATTACGATAAGGAAAATGTGGAGTCAGCACGATCACCTCTCTCCCTGTTAGTGTCTCTAATCTTTCTCCCATATTCTAAACTCAGTAGTTTTAGATGGCGTCATCAGCGAGGGCTCGAGAGTACTACGAATAGGAAGCAGATTCGAGTCATGAGTATGATAGAAGTGGTCATGATGGCTGGATGAAGAATTTGGACGCTCTGGACCCAGGATTAGTCACTGCTGCTCGTTGATCTCGCATTGATGCGATCAACTGCTGCTTCTGTGCTGAGCTCTTTACAGTACGCCTCTGTAGAGACATACGTTAGTCGTGTTCCCAGTGGATGGGTCTCTGATCCACTGCTCTGTCGTCCCGCTCCCCTCACCCCTCGCAGCACTCGCTCGCTCCTCTTCAGTCACAGCCCTCTCTTCTCCCTTTCTTACATTCGACACTTTATCGTGGACATACTTCACAATCTTCTCCTTGCGCCCTTCAGCAACCTCTATTCCCTTTTCGCGCTCATAACATCCTATTTCACAATCCCAAACCATGTATTCTCTAAAAAATAATCGAGACCACCCTTTCCCAAACGTCGCGCCTATTTTAGTCACGGTAATGCCCTAACTGCGCACTGTCCTTCGCAGAACACCCCCCATGAGAGCATGAAATAAAGCCCAATCGACTCGGAATCCACAAGGTCCAATCCCGTGACCTAAGTATCCTGATCCCATACGTATAATCACCCTCGCCTCGCCCTAACGCCTCTCTACCGCTCCGCCTCTCCCCCCCCCCCCAACCAACCCGCCCGACGCAAATCCCGCCTTAGTCCTCGCCATACACACGCAACGACCTGAGCACGGACGAAGCTTCCGACGAGCATCCAACGCTCTTCTCTGGCGACACCTCTTAAATCACCCCCCCGACATGCATGCTCCTTCACAGCTTCTGCGACAGCTCTTGCTGCAAATTATATGCTATTTCACGCAGCCCTATCTGGATTCATGTCAGCGCTTCGAAGTCATCTACACGAACCTCTAACTTTCGAGATAGAAAGAGATAGCCGAAAGTCTCTCAGTGACCCCACTGCGCAAAAAGCAAAAGCTCACCCAGCTCAGGAGCTCCGCACCCACGCACTCCTCACTAATCTCGGCGCTCGCGCCCTCTCTCTCTATGTCGTTCATGTATTCCTCAGTTTGCAGATTACCTAGTATTTACCCGCTCAAAATGTGCTGCTGCTCACACCAAGAAAGATGAATTGTGTATGCGGACTGAGCCTAACCTCACAACTAGAGTAATCGAAAAATGAATGCAGATTACTATACAATGACTTTTGTATTTCTGTGGCTTCAAGTGATAAGCTTCCATTACTGTCAAACGCTAACTTCAGCTTATAACAACACTGGCTGCTGTAAAATTGGCCTTTCCTCGAACGGAATCAAAGCAGTACGTTAGCATGTAAATTGTTTACATTATTTTTTGAAGCGTCGGACGTTTCAGAGGATGACGTAATGACGAGAGTGAGGAACGTCTTACTAATGTCTTGTGCGAATTAGGTATGCCTTGATCAAACTTCACTCTGTCGAAAATCTCCTTCAGATATTGTGTAGTCAATGAGTTTACGGAAATGCAAAAGCTTACTCACAATTGGTATTCAGGAAGTAACACGGTAAGCATCATATGCTTCTGAATGAATCTATGTATGACGATTTCCAATAGCTTCGATTGTCACTGTATTATGGCATCGAAGCGCTAGGAGAATCTTGGTGAGCGGAATAATTTTTCCGGTTCTGGTCTATGATATTTCTGATTATTTTAGATGTTCTTACAGTTATATTGTCGATAGAGATATGTATTTTATATATTTAATATATAATTGTCATTTATTTAAAGATGAGAATGGCGGATATAATGTCCGCCAAGTCCATAATTTTTAAGAGCTTAAATAGCTTCAAAAGGAATAACATAAATAGCGTAAATAACCACGTTGTAACGGTTTCTTTGCGATGTTGGTATTAGGGGTTGCTGGTATCCTTCTATTTTATAAAGCGCTAACTTTGTGTGTCGGTTTGTATGTCTGTATGTGTGTGTATGTATGCATGTATGTATGTGTGTGTGTCCGTCCGCAAAATATGAAGTGAGTTAGTGATAAGGCAGCTAACGGAATAAACAAGCCGCCAACAAATCTGGGTAGCTCGCAGGATTTGCGCTATCAATGTTTTGCACAAGCATGATTGTGATAACCCAAAACGCTATATAAACACTTACTGGCCTCTCGCATCTACCTAAGAAGAAGTACTTCATTCATTGCTGTTCCGCCTATGATGTGGCTGTTGCTTTATTTGTTAGTACACTTCTGTAGGTTTGATTATTTCCCCTAACGTAGTGCAACAGAAACGATTTTCTCAGTATAGTTTCTAGGTTCCACCGTAAGCGCGTCTGCTTCGGGGTGCGCACTGTCATATGCTACCGATTTGTTTTCGTCGTGTTGCTGGCGCGTCACGGAAGAGAGATGTGGTCTAACGCGTGTGAGACGCAATCGCTGTAGAATGGGATATGGATGAAACGGTCGGCGCGGCCCAGGGACCGCGTGCTGAGTGTTGGGGACCCAGCAAGGTTTCGTAGGGGACACCTACAGGTTACTGGCCAGTCCTTTAATTCTGTGATGAATTTTTGTCTTTTCACTGTTCTAGATTACAGATTCGTCCACGTACACATTGCTATATTGATGTAATACACCAATATGGCACGAAGTACGTAGACGAAACTGCAGCCTAAAATAGTGAATGGAAGAGTGGCACCATTACGGCGGTACAGCTAGACGTACACGAAAGATTCGCTTTGTAAAAGAATCAAAGGACAAACTAACGCAATTGCACGTCATGTTGCTATTCCGTGGTTCCCTACCCTGTGATGCGCGCGATAGCGGGCGAGCAAACCTGGTCTACTTATAAGACACATATTTCTCAGCGGCAGCTCATTCGCAAGGTTGGCATGTAGGCACTTGAAGGCAACCATCTCCGTGACAAACGAGTCGCAGGTGATGAGAGCCGGACGGATGCCATGCGAAGAGGAGAAACATTGAAATGAAGAGGGATGTGAGCCGTTTCTGCTGCTTCTTCCGTTGATCCGTTGACAAATATGTCATCACTGAACCATAATGGCTCAATGTCAGTCATTAGAGGCAGAGGAGAATAAATCTCCCTGCGGTCGTGCTACGTGCTCCCACGAATCTTTCTGTTTTGACAAATGGCTAAAGCAGACTCGAATTTTCGTTGCCACGCATCAAAGAAACGGACTCATCAGAGCAGAAGAATTAAACAGCGCTGTATCGGATGGATAGCGTATGTCAAATCCGTGGCCTGCTCGAAGTCGTCCCGTTTCTCGTACACTAGTTATTGATGATTGATTGACTAACATTTCTGCGTGGAAGCTTCAAATCATTTGGTTGCATTCGTTTTTTAGTGAATGATATTGGGTCCACTTGACATTTCTTCATTGGCATGAAGCCCACGAAGATCATGGACGCTGCCGTTTTCGCCAAGGAATCGAAGATAAGGTGGGCCGGACACGTCATGCGATTTTGCGATGACCGTTGGACCAGAGCGGTTACCGACTGGATCCTCTAGCACGCGACAGGGACGAATGGAGACGTTGCTGGCGCCCGCTCGAGCAAATCGACGATCAACGGGACGACAGGACAGGGATACAGGTGATGAAGCCCTTTGAAGAGCCCTACTTCGGTTACGAGATCGGTTGTCTCCAAACGATTTAGCTGGTGTCTTGATGCGTTCCCAATTCATGGCGGGAGGGGTCCTCATCAAAAGTGACTTGGGGTCTAGGTTGAGGCTAATATTCACAGCTGGTAGGGTCTTTGCCGTTGCAGTTGAACCGCCAGCTCAGACCTATTTTGATTCATAATTTATTACCCCTTGCGGGATTGCTTCGATAACACCCTGATTTCCACGATGAAGTCGAAGTCGAAGGAAATGAAATTTACCTAGTAGAGAATGATGGACCCCTCAGGATGCAAACCCACGTGCAACTCACAGCAAAGGATATTATTATTATGGCCACCCAATACATTTAATGGCAAGCCCCGGGCTAGAACTGGTGTATAAGGGCGCAGTAGAAAAGTATAGAAAAGCAGAGAGAAGTATAGTAGTATAGTAGAAAAGCTGCGGAAGGAACTGAAAGTGGATAGGAGAGCAAAGGAAATGCTGCAGGTCCGTCGGCATCGGGTCGGCGGTCGTCCGGAAAGATGCTCGCAGGTCCGTAATGTGGCACCCTAATCGCGTGATTTAGACAACGAAGCTGGCACGATCTATGAGGGTGGGAACCTTACAATTTTCCGCGCCGTATCCTTCCTATCTTATTCTTACGGGCGGAAGTAATGTAGTGGCAAGTGGCACGCTTACCACGCGAGCGGTCCGGGGATCAAATCCTGGGTCGTGAGTCGCCCGGGCCAACCAAGCCTTCCATCCCTCTTCTTCTTCTTCTTCTTCTCCCTAGCGTTAGTCCCGCGCAGTCGCAGGGTCCGCTGTTTTTGTCAGCCGTCGCCACTTTGCTCTGTCCAGGGCATCTTCCATCGTGGCCGCGACCTCACCTAGGTCCTTCTTGATTACGTCTTTCCACCTTTTCTTCGGGGCTCCTCGCGGTCGCTTGCCTTGTACTTCGAAGTCCATCGCTGTTCTTATCGGATGGTCCTGTGGCCTCCTTAGCACATGCCCATACCATCGCAGACGCTGTTCTCGTACCTTTAGCTGGACAGGGGCAGTCTGCATGACCGCTCTGACGTCCTCGTTTCTAACCTTGTCCAGCCGCGTCCAGCCGCAGGCCCATCTCAGCATCCTCATTTCGGCAGAGTGGAGCTGTCCTGATTCTTGTTCAAGGCCCAGCACTCGCTGCCGTAGAGCATCGCAGGCCTTACCACTGTCCGGTACACCTTTCCTTTGAGCGCTCTGGAGCACCTTCGATCGCAGAGGATTCCAGTGGACTCCCTCCATTTCATCCATGCAGCGTTGACCCGAGCCTTCACCGCCTGATCCACACTACCGTCGGCTGCCAGATCACTCCCAAGGTATCGGAAGTCCTCCACCCGTTCCCTATCGGTTCACCATGGAACAAGTACCACGATCGACCTCTGCACCCTCTTCGGAGCTCAGGAACTTGGTCTTCTTGACATTCAGCCGTAGCCCACCTTCTGTCAGGACTTTCTGCCATTTCTGCACCTTGGCTTGAAGTTCCTCTCTACTATCAGCTATCAAGGCGACGTCGTCAGCATAGAGGATAGTCTTCAGTGGTCCCTCACTTTCCTATCCCTCTACCTCCGTGCACCCTTTCCAGGCCTCTTCTTCACTGCCTACGTGACCATTCAGATCACCTGCTATGGTGAGGTAGTCACCTTCCGGAATCGTTCTGATGGCATCGTCAAGGCTGAGATAGAACTCGTCCTTGTCACTTTCGGGGCATCCGGCTTGCGGTGCGTACACAGAGAGTATGGTCCAGTACCCCTCCTTCGTTCGTCTATCCTCACAGCCATGATCCGATCGCTGATCCTGTTCACTGCGGAGACATGTCTTTGAGCGACTCCGCTACCGCTATGGCCACACCGTTCCGCTTGGTGTCTTCCCCATTGTAGTAGAGTTTTGACACCTTTCACCCCGATCTTTCCCCACTCTGGCCTCGATGGTGAGACTTTCCAAATCGCGTCTCTCCTGCCAGCTGCACCCTGATGTTCCCTAAGCGCGTCCATCAGTACATTCCCGGGACTTTCCAAGTTAGCGAGTCCCACGTTCACGTCCCAGTTCGAGAACACTATGCTCCTTTTGGCCACGAGGCTCGTCAACGACTCCTCGTGTAGCCCTTCGCATACCTGACGCACTTTTGTTATCAACGCTCGGGCCGGGTTCTCTCGCGCGAGCCACTTCCGGGTGACGTCCTAGCATTAACACTGATTCTTTTGCGACTTTTAGACATAATTGGTGTGACTGGGGTGTTCATCAGCCGGCCTGTCAACCTGGGCCCTGACGCTGGTACTAGAACCATTTTTGCAATTTTTGCAAGGCATGGTTAGCCTCGGCAGGGATCGAACTCAAGCCTTCCATCCCTCCGGGGTCGGTTAATTGGTACCAGACTTGTCTGGGAGGATAAAAACACTGACTTGTACATCGGCTGGCCCCCGCAAGTCATTGTATAGGCCACATCGCATTCAAAACGCCACTACGAATGTACAAATGGAAGTAGAATGGTGTGCCGCATCCCAAAAGCGGATTGATTCATGACTCCGTCCCCTGCCCACCCGCCACCAACATTCGCAAATCGCCACAGGGACTGCAGCCAAGAACGAGCCAACGCAAATCGTTTATACTAACTTTTTATTCTTTCTAGTGGTCAGGGCTAATTCCGGGTTTGGGCCATGGTAGAGGTGGAATCACAGAGTTAAATACCGCCTATCCCTTCGCCCGCTATCGGCCAGCAAGATCAAATTAAATCTGTCTACTAGAACGACAATTAAGGAACCCACAGTAGCTCTCGTGTCGCAAAAGCGACCAGACAGCCTGACGCGCATGCGCGTCAGAACCATGTCTTTGATTTTTATTGTGCTTGCGCTCCTTCTTCTCGATTTTTTATATTCATTCCAAGTGTAGGTAATAAATTAGCATGATTATTAACACATCGCAGCCAGAAGGATCAAATATCCTTGATTTAGCAGAGATTTTCTGAACGCACAAAACTTTATTGGCAATTCTTGCGTAGTATTCCTTTCACTGTCGTAAACATTCATATGAAAGTCTGTTGAAGCAGTCAATACAAAACTTTGTGAGTTTCAAGATATTTGTATTTGATGGAAGAGCTTAGGTTATGCACCATGCTTATAACTTCAATCGGTAGCGGAAACGAGTGTTGCTTTTTCTCTGTTCCTTCGTGTGACCATCTATCGCTCATTCTGAGCAAAAATCCACTGCCATTTATAAAGTTAACGCTTTAGCTCCTCACCGCATCACTACACACCAAATACCATGGCAGTCAAGTTTGTTGTCACCATCTTTTAAATAAAAAATAGAACAGAATTAAAGAGACTGGCGCACGTCAGCAACCATCCGCTCCTGTCCCACACGGTGCAAACCACGCCGCTCTGCAGCCCCAAATCACGCCGATCGTCATCGGAGTGATAACGAGGATAACAACATTGAATTCCACATCGACTGGCCCCTTCAGTCATTGTGAAGGCCATACGTATTCAAACGTGACCAGATTCTGAATGGATGTCTAATAAGTGGCGCATACCGAAAATGATTGACAACACAAGCTGTTTTAGACTTTCATAGTAGTGCTCTGCAGCAACTTCTCACCTTATTTCAACCTTTCAGTGCACATTTTAAGTATTAGTGCCTGAATCTTAGGCACTGACACTGTCAATGACTTACAAGGTTAAGGGAAAACCAATCGTTTTACATAGAAGCAAAAATTACCTGTTAGCTGTTGCGTTTGAGAGAACAGTTGATTATGAACGAGGCCGGGAAAATATACTCTAGCTTTAGCGTTTGAGAGAACAGTTGATTATGAACGAGGCCGGGAAAATATACTCGTTTTTGCCCAAGTTGACGTATACTCACCTCTCTTGCACACAGACGTTGTTGTTGTTTCCAGTTTCACTCTCATAAATCCCACAAGTTAAGATGTCTGGTAATGTGTACATACCAGACTACGTATGTGAATCGCGTGGGTAAGTAAGCCAGAGAACGGTGTCAAAGGAAGTAATCGAGACTTTTAAAGCAAGAAGCAACAGATGTTTGGTCAGAATCACACGCCAGTCATAACAACTCACAGAAATTGCATACCTGAGCTCATGCAGCCCCTACAATTAGAAGTGAGTAAGAAATCTACAGGCGATATTTTCTAGGGCAGGCGATAAGAACGAAATCTAGCGAATGCTTGCAGAATTTTTGGTGATACCCAGAAATTCCATATGAATACGGGTATCCTTCTATTATATGAACCGCTAACTCGGTGTATCAGTTTGTATGTGTGTCCGTCCGCAAAATGAAGTGATAAGGCAGCTCATGGAATAAACAAACCGCTAACAAATCGGGTAGCTCGCAGGACTTTGAGATATCAATGTTTTGCAATGGGATATTGTGATAACACCCTCAACGGCTATAAAAACACCTGCTTAGCACACTTTCCGTTCATTCCACATGGTGCTGCAGTGGCAGCTGGAGAGCAGTGGAGGGAGGAGGGGAGAATAAGGAGAGGAGAGGAAAACCATGCCTCTACAATATGAAACGGCCTTCTGTGTGGGCGCGTCATCTCCAAGAGGTTTTGGTGCCGCAAGTGGAAGGGAATCCAGCGAAAGAGGCAAAGCAGGAAAGGAGTTTCGGCGGTTGCTGGTGGACCAACCTGGTAAGAAGATAGTCACCTAAGTGTGAGACCAGCTGATGTACATGCCATTGCAGGCTGCTGTCGGTTGTTTCCGGACTTTCCCATTTGACAAGAGCAAATTCATTACCTACCCATTTCTTAGTTGTGCTTACAATTGCTTCATGACTGCACACTACGAATACATGCGTTTTCGGGAGAACAAATAGCGCTTTGCTCATCAAGCCCTACCTAACGTCTGACTCTAAACTCTCTTTCTGATGAATAAAAACCAGCCGGTTTCAAACGGCGTATGGTGAATAGCGCCATACACCGTGGCATACTGAATCTTCATTGAAGTTCACTGTGCTTCAGTGGCTCTTGTTACAAACTTATTATACCCACATACATATTTTTTCCGTCCTAAGAAGTCACATGTTTTTAGGGGACTGTTTCAGCTGAGGCTTTGCATGAAAGCTTTGAAACTATGAGTTATACACAATATCAATTACAGTTCATTCGAGAACAACGATCTATGTATAACTCCGATGCCAGGTCGCTGATTGGCTCTCCCCACGCG
>MU886857.1:0-27134 GCA_036418205.1 Ostertagia ostertagi
CTTCGATGTATACGCTCCCCAAGCCGCTCGTTTCCTCCTGCTCAGCTCTGGAGCTAGATCGTTCATCATATTGATTTCCCGACCTAGGTACACGTAGCTGGAGCATTCGGTGATGTTCGTTCCGTTGAGCGTGAATGGGGCATCAGGAACCAATCCGTTTCTCATAAACATCGTCTTCGTCAGGTTCCTGCAGACTAATTACTACCACAGATTCCTTTCACTGATTTTCCTCTCTCACTGAAAGATCTCTAGCCGGTTGGTGGCGAGGCTACGTGGCGCGACCCCAGGTGGCGGATAGGGGGTAAATCGCGGACCAAAAGCCACCATGTACTTGCCCTGAGACGCAGGTGGATTCAGGGGATGGACTCCCTGTTTCTGTAGTGCTGTGTTGATTCATACCAGCTGTCTCCACTTAGTCGCATGGTTGCGTGTGTTGTGCGCTGTGTGTCCAAAAACAAGTTTCCGTGTTTCGCTCTAGAATAGCGTGGCTAACTACCAGGAACTCTATACTAGCCCCCACAACAGAACTTGGCAAGCCACTCGTGGGCCGCCAATGCTGAGAGCAGAGCTTGCAGTGCTGCGTAGCTATGAAATACACACATGTTCAGGACTGTTCTCGCGTGGTTTGTGAGCGATCCAGAAGAGACGGCTTGCGCACCGGAAAAAAACCGAATCAAAAGCAGGTCCGAGAACCATCTGAGATATTGCAAGTGAAGTGTGCCTCAATCATTCGCGATTTAGGACGAGAATTCGGACGGAACTAATCAACTTACATCACTATTTTTCTTTATGTGGTCCTTTAAGCAGCCGCCGTCGATGAACTCCATAACAATCATGACGTCGTCAGCGCTCTTTTGTACGACTCCATAAAACGCGACCAAATTTCTGAAAAATTCTCAATTAAAGCTCTCAGCAGCGGATATACAGAAGAAATTGAATTGCAGTATCCATACTTATGTTTATACTGTCGCATGAGGCGCGCTTCCCTATACATGGCCTCCATTAGAGCCTTATTCTCTTCGTTTACTTTTTTCTGGAACACAAATTTCAGCTCAAATCCTTCACGAAATTGATCCAAATTGATGCGTTTTATATTTGGACAATACGTTCACGGTCATAACTTTCCGCACAAATAACACGGAAATGGGAATCGTTTGTGCAATGAAAATGGGTGAAAATAGTGTTTGGGGAAAATCCCTGTCATCTGATCCTTAGTATTATAGAGACCAAAGTAATGTACACATCCGCCCATCCTGCCCATACATATGTCACCCTATCTTTTACATCTGGTCACACACCCTGAAGCTTTACCCATAGGAACTGGCGAAGACAGCTATTTCCCTTGGTTCAGGAACGTCTTCTTGGACTGCTGCACACCCAAATATGGCAAACTCTTAGGAGTACTCTTACAATTCACTGATACTTATCATAACAATCTTTCAAATAGGTCTTGAGAGTGAGGAGGGCTTTTTATTCTTATCCTCGGTACAGGAGTGCTCAATGGAGGGCCTCCTCTCCTAAACACCAGTCCCACCTCTTGTGAATTCTCAGCAAAGAAATGCCTCCCAGTTTCCGTATGAAACACAGATGTTGTCCGGCCCACCTACCGACTGAACACTCGCCGCAAAACTCTTCTCGTTTAGCGGAGAGCGCCATCGTTTTACATCAATGCGGAAATAATCGGGCAAGGAAGGAGCACCACCGGCCATCTCTACTCTGGCCACAATGAGCTGCCGTCTAGTCGTAAATTCTGCTTTTGAAAACTGCTTTTTAGTGAGACAACAGGGAGCATTTTGTGGATTGTTCCTTATAACGATTCAGATTATTCTAGGCTGCCTAAAGCTACGAGCCGGGACTAATTGTCAAGAGCCAATCCCTCCTGCTTGAGTGAGAAAGAAGGGTCCTCAAGCACAAGAGCCTTGACACTGCCGCAATGCAAAAGTGCGCAGCAAGCGCGCCAAGATGTTGCCTTGCACGCTGCCGGCGCTGCCGCTCTATCAATCGCGGCATACGTGGTGTTTGCGCCCTCTCGCGTACGACGTGCTCTCTCGCGTTTTCCCTCTCCTCGCAGCGCTGTGTCTCTCCTTCAACCACGGCCGACCTCACAAGGAGAATTTCAATGTTTTTTAGGTGCTTTCCCCTCACTAATTTTACTCTTCGTGCTTCTTGTCATGTTTTCGAATCAAAATAACACGCCACTTTTATCACGACTCATTCCTTCAAACCCAACACTGCACCAGTGTGCTAAACGAAACGGTTCACGTAATTTCGTGGATGATGAGCGTCTCGCAAAAGAATTCCGAGAAAATTAGGTGCTGAGGTGAAACAAAAGATGGGTAGGAAAGAGAGCATGAGTGTCGAACTATGGATGCAGACAATAACATTTGCGACGGCGTTCGTAAGCAGAGATGTAGAGTGTGCAAAGATGGAGGCCACTAGCTCTGCGGACCCAGGTGCCTTTTACAGGGAAGAGATTATTTGTGCGGGACCCTCACGGAGTGTTTCTTCAATGAAAAATCTCACCATTTTAATGGCAACATCGACCGGAGGTTTGCTCGGTCCTTCCTGCATAGTCCCTCGCCAAACTTCACCGAAAGCTCCAGTTCCAACTATTTGCACCATTCTGATCTTGTCAATTGTTAACTCCCAAGGCTGTTTACATATGGGCTTTTTGAGAATAGCTTCATAGGCAGGTTTTGCCGACGAAAGATAGTATCTTGAAAGGGAAACTGTGAAATGTAGTGAGAACACATGAAAACCTTCTCTTGTTATAATGTGATCAGTTAATAGCCTGTTTTTGGAACCTCATCCCTGCTATAAGTCATGTCCCACATAATTTAATGTTTAAGAGTGTCAGCAAATCGCATGCGATAGCCAACAAGTTCGAACTACACACTTGTAAGACTTACTGCACATTAGTGTTCTTGCTCGAAACTCCCACGAGATTTCAAACAATAAGATAAATTCTGATAATCCCATTAAAGAGCAGCTTTTGTTTGCAGGGCAAACTTTGACCCTTGGACCTTGCACACGGGATGGAGTGCCACTTGCCAACACTTAGGCGCTCAAGAATGTTTCGTTGGAATGAATTTCATGGTGTCAGAGAGGTATATGCTGGCCCCAGTAGATCAGCTGTCTGAACCAAGTAGATCGTAGAGAAGGCGGCAGTTGCTGAGCACAGGGAGTCAGGAGAGACCACTTGCCAATTCCCGAGTTAACGGGCTCCGGTTGTTCAGAGTTCGGTGCCTCTTACCAGCGCTTCCAGCTGCAGAGTTTCTATCGCTTCCATCCAGTGTGGTGCCTTCAGCACTTGGGGTAGTTTCGAGCGGATCCTTCGTGCTGAAGGGAGAGAGGCTTAGTGGCTCGTAATGGAGCCTCAGTGGCTTAGTTATTTGGCCTTAGTGGCCGAGAGAGAGGAGCCTCCGTGGCTCGGTGATCGGGCCTCAGTGACCAGTTGGGAAGAGCCTTAGTGGCTCAGAGGAAAGAGCTTTGTGGCTCATCTCAGAGAATGGATGCACCGTGCGGACGTCCACGCAAGGGTCTCCCGATTCCTGCCGTCACAGTTCGCCTCTGGACATTTAGTGACCTTTCTTACTTGTTTGTTGTTGTTGATTTTTCTTCTGAATAAACTTTCCTTTCCTACTTGTCTCAAACACAGTTAAAGGTTACCCTCGCATCGCAGTAAACGAATCCGGCTATTACGTTACATGGGGGTCGAACCGGGATGCATGGTCATGAATTTCTAGTGCCGGGCCACAGCACTAATCTCCTTACTTTGGTCTTTTTTTTTTTATTTTTTTTTTTTTCGGTTTATCGTAGCCATCTTTTTTGAACTTTCCCTACAAAAGAAAACACTCATTTGGAAACCATGACGTACTTCACAAGTTCCATTATGTCATTGCTCTGAACAGTTCCGTCCAGGGTGTATACGCGCTCATTGTTCCGTAGCATGTAATGTACAGGAAAGTCTCGTACTTTTCCCTCCCATTTCACCGACAAGCATACCTGCAAAGCTCTGTTTCAAATTAAGTGACACCATGAGTACATTAGCGGAAAGTTTTGTGGAGCAGTCATCAATGTATAGCACAAACCTGCTAAATTGCGGTGGCGCTCCGAACCATTACAAGGTTTTCCACCACAATTCATAATCTTGCAGGCAATTTTGTAATGTTGCAACCAAATTCGTAAACCTTGCAACCAATTTCTTCTAAAGACAATTTTTCATTCTTGCAGGCAATTTCGCAAATGCTGCAATCAAATTCGGCCACTACTGCGCCGTTACACCGCCCTGGGAGAGATAGGTCAAAAAAATTCCGCTGAAGCTTCTCCTACGGGCATTAGGGTCCTTATCACGAAAGTGACATCCATTTTTGGTACTGACACCAAAGTGGCGCCATTTGGCGCTAATCGGCGCCGCGACTGATTCCCACTAAATTCACAGAAAATTTGTGTTTAGGGGTTACTTGGGCGCATGTGACATTAATTTTCAGCGTTGGCGCCTTTTGGCGCCAGCTAGCGCCATTTTACTACAACAGCTGTTTCCGCCAAATTAGGTGTAGACTTCTGCAAAGGAAATTTTGGTGTTTTAATTTCGGGTCATTAACGATGAAAAATCTTGAAAAGCGCATGTGTTTTACACTACGAAAATGCGATCTCATGAGGTCTCTAGAATGCGATTATTTCAAAAACATGGCAGCGTCGTAAATTAGAAGATTTTCTTTGTCCAACGACTTCATTCATCCGGCAGAATCGGCGATGTTGAGGAATTTTGCAAAAGAAACGAGGAAAATTTTGAAAGGCGCAAGTTTTGCACTTTCAAAACCAAGGCATACTTCAATGGCACCAAACTAAGACAATCTATAGCGTGCGAAATAGAACATTTACTCTATGGAAGTGGCCAATTTCGCGTCCGTATCCAAAAATGGGTATGATTTTCGTGATCAGGCCCTCGATAATCCTCATAGCAGAAGTTAAGCAAAGAATTTTTTTGACCTGTCCCCACCACAATAGTTTGATAGCGCAATAGTGACCGAAATAGACTGCAACATTTGCGAAATTGCTCGCAAGAATAAAAAATTTGGTGCTCAGAATGGCGAAATGGGTTGCAAGGTTTACTAAATTGAAAATTGAAATTGATTGCAACATTTACGAAATGAATACAAGGTCTACGAATTTTGGTGGCTGTATTTACTTACTAAGGTCTTCCACGCTTTTTTGGCTCACAGCTCACATGCCATAATTGTCGCATCACAATCACAACATCACGAAACATTGATAATGCGAGACCTATGGCTCAACACTTTGTTTGCGGTTGATTTATCCAAGCTTCCTTATAACACCCTATAATGTGCAAGGACATTTCGCGACCCAACGAACTTACAGACCGGTATACCGATACGCCAAGCATGTGATATGTTATATGATGTAGGAAAGGTTTACTGGTCGAGTTGAACATGAAACCAGATGACCGGCGAGACTGCCCGAGCAGACCTTCTCTTATGTCGGCTTTCTTCGAGCATTTCGGGAACCCTATCGCCGATGCGCTCACATTTCCTTTTTTGTGCTTCACAACAAGCAGGGAGTTAATTACTTCCAGGTGAGTTGCTGATTGCTACCACTCAGCCAAGGCCTTCACTTCATTATATAATCAAAAATTTGGTGTGTCGGTTTGTCGATGTGTGTGCCGTTCTATTCGTCCGGACCAACCACTAACAGAACCGGGGAGTTCAAGGGGGTATACTTCGTGATGTTGATGTCACGATAATAGCGGCTATATAAACACCGATCGAGCACACTCAGTCTCATTTTACATGGTGCTGCAGTGGCAGCTGGATGGGGGTAGAGGAATAGGGTAGGAAGGGGTAGGATGGGGAGGGGAAGAGAGGGAGGGAGGGAGGGAACGAGGGGGAGGAGAATAGGGAGGGAGGACATGGTGCTGCCGTTGCAGCAGGAGGGGAAGAAGAAGAGAGAGGGGGTGGGAGAAGATGCAGGAAGGGAGAACAACCGCTTTCAAGAGGAAGGGCTATATACGTGTTGACGTATTACTCTTATGGAGCGTTCAGAGTTGGCGATCGCACGTGCGATTAGGCGTAGGCTATCAGGGGATTAGGCGATCGCTTGATGGGCGGAGCATCAAATCAATACACATCCTTCTCTTATCGCCTACTCGCCTACTCGCCTAATCGCCCACTCGATTACTAATCGCCTAATCGATACGTACGATCGCCAACTATGAACGCTCCATAACGTGATGTTGTGACCCTGATAACAGCCACAATGGCTATATAAACACCAATCGAACACACTCAGTCTCATTCTATTATCATAAGTGGAAGGACCATAGCGGAAGACGTGGTGCTTATGCAGGGAAGCACCGTCCCGGCGATTGACGGGGGACCAATCTGGTTTTTATGTGAATGGTGAAAACGCTGTTGTTTTCAATCCAACTTACCATAGCGTGGTGATCTCCTTCAGGCTCCAAGCCTCTTAGAAGGAAGTCTCCGTCGTTCTTCATCAATCCAACTATGTCTTCATACGGTAGATGTCCATGATACCATTCTTCTTTTTCTAGGTCCTAAATTTCTGAATTTTATAGCTCTGCCTTCTTGCTTAATCTATTATGTCGCATATACCGCCAATGTTTTTTCTAATGCACGGTCCATCAGTAGAATTTCATCCGTCTTGGGACTTTTACTGGACTTTTCCTTAACAAAACCTATAAGATTCCCCTCAAGCGTGATGTAGAAATTTTGGACGTACTAATGCTTGGAGGCTCTTTTCGCTATTGTCCGACGATAGTTTCTTGTCTCCATCCGCGATTGATTTTGACTCCTGATTTGCTTTCAATTCCTACAGAAAGAAAACTGAATATCTTGAATAGAAACAAATTCTCTGATACACACTCCTCGCAAAAGATGATAGATTCTACTGTAGCAATCATGTGTAAGTACGAGGCGGTCTGTGTACCTTATGCCTATCTATGCGAACAACAACTGTGCGCGTCCTCAAGAGTTTCTACCATTCTACAGTAAGCAATTTGAAGGTAATTTTGACAAATTCCATGTAAATAAAGAAACGCTCATGCGAATAGGCAGGTGAAAATGAGAAAGCCCTACATTTTCCTGCAAATATTAATGAATCCCTGTCTTGGTGTGTTATACAGAATTGTAGGAACATTTCACCCAAGGCGCAGATTGGCAAACTTTTATCGCCGAGGTGCCGCCGTTCATGAAAGTTTTACGGCGAAAATTCTTTGAATTCGCCGCCCCCCCTCGGTAGCAAAAACAGTTCTTTTTCACTGTCCAGACCGTCTTCAAAATATGACGTCATCTGCAGTGCAACTCCAGCCCACTGTAATCGCTCCAGCCCAAAGCTGCTACACAATTTCTTCAATCAATTTGGGCAGTGCGTTCGGCGCGAGCGGTCGGCTCACCCTGTGCTCTGCCGAATAGGGTATTGCTTGCTGTTCAGACTGATTATTTTGCTACCACGTTCTAGTCGACGATTACTACCTACTGCCCGCTACTGTGTCAGCTCAAGCCAATCATATTGTGCTGCACAAATCGCTGGAATTCTGTATTCCCTAACCTTGAGCCTTCCACTGACACCGTCCAACTGGTGGACTGATCGATTCGATTAATTCCCGTCCACTCTTTGATCTTGCGAGTTCCCTTGTGGCTGGGGATTGTGTGTTCGGTTAAGCCACCGCTCCAGGTGATTTTGTACCCATTCTTCTTTTCACGTGTATATGGACACGCCTGCTGCTCCTCCCGTTCAGGGACGTCGAGGTAAAAAGCACCGGATCGATCTATCCAGTCCGACCACTGATATGGATCTGAATAGAGCAATCGAACTGATCATTGGAGATTCATCGATCCCGCCTCACCTCAAGGCAGCGATGGGGTGCCTGCTGGAACTCAAAGAGCAAATGTCTTCTGTGTTGTCAAAAAATAAGGAACTCATGGAAGAAAATAGAAATATTCGCCGGAGGAACAGTGAGTTAGAGAATGAGGTTCATTGTTTGAGATCCCAGATTGTCGCTCTAAAACAGGCATTACCATCTCAAGCTCCCACCAATGTTCATTCTCAGAATTCTTCATCGGATTTTGTTTCTTCTTATGATGACAACGATCTGGAGCGGAGACGTTCCGTGGTTGTTATAGGAGTAAAAGAGAGTTCTGATCCTATTGCATCTGCTCGTGTTCTTCATGATACCTTCTGCATTAGGCAAATCTTTGACTATTTATCAGTTGAGTGTCGGCCTGTTGCCGTATATAGAATGGGTCGTGTTGTTCCAAATAAGTCTAGACTCTTAAAAGTTGTATTTCCATCTTCCTTTTTCGCTTCCTTGATACTGAAGAGATCTTCGCAACTCAGGTACTTCTCAGAGAAGGGTATATTCATTAGACCGTCGTTACCGAAATCCGAGCGTGAGCGTTTGAAAGCTGAAAGGCTTTCTCTTATTAGGTCTCGTGTACAGCATACTGAATGCTCGCAGTTGCCACATCAAGATTCATCTGATGTTACTGTTGTTTCTTCTCATCCAATTCATGAACCAGCATTGCAGACGATTGTTAGTGCTAATAATGACATTCATGGCGTTCATTCGGGAAACATGTAACTGGTCTTTGGTTACCTGGTGCAAAATTCTCTACATATGCTGTTCCATTTGAATCGTTGAAATCACAGACAGAACCCAACCACTTCTCTAAGTCTCAACGTCAGTTTAACTCACTTGGAACTTTGTTCAGCCCCCAAGCTGGTATAAAATGCCTGTTGACAAACATTCGTTCTCTTGTTAAAAATATCAGTTCTTTATGCTTCTTGCTCAGTAAAACTGACTACGGTATTATTGCGCTTTCGGAAACATGGCTTAAATCTAACACTGAAATATCGTCTTTGCTTGGAGATTCAGTTACCAGTTATGAAGAGTTTAGGTGTGACAGAAAACGGATAAAGGGTGGTGGTGTCCTTTTACTGATCAAGCGCTCCTTATATCCTGTCTTGATTTTTACGGAAGCAGTCACTGGTGGTTATGAACTGGTTGCGGTTGATTTATTGGTCGGTCATGAGAAATGCAGAATTATCCTGTGCTATAAAGCTCCCAGTTGTCACAGTGAAAAATGTGACATGTTGATCAAATGCATTAGCGATTTGTGTGCTGCTACGCATGTTTGTCTCTTAGTTGGTGACTTCAACTTTCCTAACATTGACTGGTCAAATTCAGAATACGCAGGGGCCGGTGTCTCACAAAAGTTTTTAGATCTGGTAAGGAATAATGGATTATACCAATTTGTGCACTCAGGGACAAGGGGGGATAGCATTTTGGACCTTCTGTTCTGTAATGAGAAAACATTCGTTACCAAGGTTAGGATAGATCCCCCTGTGGGATCAAGTGACCATGCCAGCATTGAATTCTGCATTAGGCTACCCAGTTTAGTGAAAGAGCATTGTTTTCAGCGAGACTTTAGAAAAGCTAACTTTAATATAATCTGTTCCTACTTAGACTCCATTGACTGGTATGGTTCCTTTAATGGCCTCTCAGTCAACGATATGTATGAAATGCTGTTGTTTGTGCTAACAGAGTGCATCCATAGGTACGTTCCATTGCGTAAAGTTAGGAAGGGTAAGGAACATATTCCACCGTTTCTTCAGGCACTTTTCGAGAAAAAAGTTGTACTGTACAAAAAAGCTATGTCGTCAAACTTACCCCAAGACTGGCTCTCTTACAAAGCTCTCGCAGATAGATTTGAGAAGAAGCTGTATAAGTTCAACTGTCATGTTGAAAAGAAAATCATTGAAAACGGGAACAATCTTGCCCTTTTCAAATACATTAAGTCCAAAACAAAGACAAAGGGTAGGATACCTGCCCTTTTGAAACCAGATGGGTCTGTTGTGTTTTCTGACCGAAATAAAGCGGAATTTTTGCGGAAGTATTTGAAAAAGTCTTTGTCACTAACAATGCCCATCTGGAGGTCTGTGATGAATGGTCTGATGTTTTTCCTCAGATGCAAGACTCCTTGTGGTTTAGTGTAGAGGAGATTTCTGAGATCGTTTCCAGGTGGAAGTTCAGTTCCTCAGTGACCCCCGATGGTGTTCCACTTCGTTTTATCAAGAAAGTTCTGCCATCGATTGTTGGCCCACTACAATTTATCTTCAACTTGAGCCTCTTCCGAGCGGAAGTCCCTGAAAGATGGAGGCGCTCCTTCATTACTCCGATTCCAAAAAAACCCCCTTTTTCCAACCCGGCCAACTATAGGCCGGTTAGTATTACGTCTATATTTTGCAGAGTCTTTGAGAAAGTCATCAAGCGAGTTCTAATTGAACATTTAGAGAGCCATAAAATTTTGCCCGATTCACAACACGGTTTTAGGAAAGGCAGGTCAACTGTGACCCAAATGCTCGAAACAATAAATGATTGGACGGTTGCCCTTGATGAGAAGAGAGGTGTGGATGTGGTTTATTTCGATTTCTGTAAAGCGTTTGATAAGGTCAACCATACAAAGCTTTTGATGAAGCTCAGGCATATTGGTGTTCATAAAAGGATAGTGTTGTGGATTGAGTCTTTCCTTAAACAGAGAACATTTCAAGTGCGATTAAATGGAGCGCTTTCAAGTAGTAGAGCTGTGCCCAGCGGTGTTCCGCAGGGCGGTGTCCTTTCACCCGTATTGTTCTGCATTTATTCGTATGAACTGCCTAGGATAGTGGAAGAAATTGGGGTGGCCTGCAAAGTCTTTGCAGATGATATCAAAATCTACAAGCCCATAACTGGAAATAATGATGAAAAGATAGTGCAAGACGCTATTGACGCTGTCGTCAAGTGGTCTAAGTTATGGGGACTGCCTTTGTCGTGTGACAAAACATCAGTTCTGCATCTAGGTAGCACTCACAGTAACTTTAGTTATTTCATTGATGGTTGTGAACTCAAGAAGGTGGAGCAAGTAAAAGACTTAGGCTTTGTTATTGATCATAAGCTGTCGTTCGACTCCCATTGTATGGAAGTAGCTAACAAGGCAGAGAAGAGGCTCTACCACATACTCAGGAGCTTACACACTAAGGATCCATGCATCCTCATCAGAGCTTACAAAACATATGTTCGTCCACTTCTAGAATATGGGTGCCCAATATTCTATCCTCACAATAAAAAGACTATTTCTAAATTGGAAGCTGTTCAGAACAGCTTCACGAGGAAGATCCTAACCAGGGCGTTGGGTTTCAGTTATAATGCCATTCCAAGAGGTCTTGTTAGGAATAAGATGTTGGGAATTGAGTCCCTTCTCTGTAGAAGGAAGAAATTGGACTTGATAACGGTATTCAATATTATCACTGGCAAGTCGGCGGTTGATTTACGAGGCGCTGTCACACTTTATCCGTCAAACACACGAGGTGAAAAATTTAAATTATCCATCACTAGGTCTAGGTCTAACTATAACATATGTAAGAACCATGGCGCTATCATTGCTGTGACCCGAGCTACGAATTTCGTGACAAACACACACACACACACTACACACACACACAGACATACTTAGCGAATTATATATAGTAGGATAAGACATACTTTAGCGAATATATATATAGTAGGATAGTTACGCAGAATATACAGCGAAAAGACTTGGCATTCAAAATTGAAACCTGGAAGCGGAAACCAGGGTCAACCGTCACGTTCGAACATTTTCGGGATTTTTGCGACCCCCTAGCTCTCGAGGGGGTCCAGTTGCGACCCCCTGTTTTTGTTAATAAGAGTGCTAGACATGAATCCGTTGCGCCAGAAAGCGTCTGCGCGCCGCCGCAGAAAGCGTCTGCGTTGCGGCGTCAGCCTTGGAGCGCGGCAGGTATCACCCGGGCGCTGGAAGAACGGGACGCGGCGAAGAAAAATTTTAGAGGGAATAACTTTCTTGGGACGTACTTTTTTTGACTTGTTGAGGTAGATTTTGATTGTGCCTGAGGTGCGCTTTCAGAAAACTACAAGGATTGCCTAACTCTCCGCAAAGTACTTCTGTTAGAAGTGGAACAGGGTCAACCCTGCGTTGCGCAAAGAACAACGAGGGGGTCGTATTCAGCCGACCGAAAAGGGAGGGGGTCGTATCCACAAACGGGCTGCAAGACGGCTTGAAAAGTGCAGTGTCCGGGAGTGCACTTTCAGCCTCTAATGTTCTCCAGGAGCTCTGCACGCTGTCGGAGAGTCACACAGACATGAGCTCCATGGGAGCATTAAAGCATGCAGAGCACTATAAGTCTCACCATCAGCTTATTATCCTTAATCGACGCTATCCGGACGGCGCTTTTGCTCCGCGGCATAGATCAAGAGTACAATAGACAATAGCCAAAAACTTTGTTACAGTGTAGTGCAAAAACATGGTCTGTCTTCGATGATGAAACATTCCTGAAATCCCGAGGAGAACAAAGTGTAGAGCAGTTCATGGGAAAGTGAAACAAGAGTGCCATATAACAGCACAATACAACTCAATCAGGATACTAACACCTTCTTCAGGAAAACAGAAGACTTCAAAATGCGAGTGCGAATTCTGCCCACAGATAGGTGCACGGCGTATACCCGAGCAGGCGTTTTCCATAAAAACGCCTCCTCTGTCAGCGGCCGTAAGCAGACAAACTTTCTGAAGAGAGTTTTGATGCTTTCAAATAAAATCTAAGCGAAACAAAGTGTAGCGAATTTGCTGAATTGAGTTCTAGAGACGCCGTAGGAAAATTGAGGCAGAAGAAAGGAATTTCAGGGAAATTTCACAGTTGTTATGAAGTACTCTTCGAGTGGATTCCAACAATCTTTACCGCTTCTCATCACATTAATTTCAAAGGAAGTTATGGGCCTTTAAAGACTGCATAGTCGCGGTCCAGGAAAAAGGCTTGAAAAAAATCAAGGTGGAATTGACGGAACAACGGGACTATTTTTTGAGCGAGTGATTATTTCAAGAAGTTTTAGCACTTATTCGAAAGCTCTAATCCTCTAGTTTCTAATTAGCCTTAGACATCTGCAAAATGTTGAGTATGAAGAAAGTTATTAACGTTTGAATGTCGAAAACTCGCGCCTTCTCAAAAATCGGACCCCAAACCACCCAAGAACGGAACAACGGGACTATTTTTTGAAAAAATGATCGCTGGAAAATTTTCAGGTGCTTGTTCGAAAGCTCTAATCTTCTAGTTTCTAATTAGCCTTAGACATTTGCAAAAAGTTGATTATGAAGAAAGTTATGAATGTTTGAATGTCAAAAACTCGCGTGTGCACAGAAAACGGAACAACGGGACGATTTTTTGAAATACTGAACATCCACAACATTTCAAATACTCCTCAGGAAGAAAACTATTTATATTTTTAAAATTTTGGTGTCCGATTTCATGAAACAGCTTCTGAAAGAAAATATAACCTTCTGAATGGAGGGGTTTGGATTGCAATGTAATTGCTACAAGGTTTAGTTTTTCAGATTATAAGGTAAGGAAAGTTGAGAGATCGAAAAAATCCTGGTGGGTTTCTGAAAGTAGAAATCTTTACGATTAAAATGATGTATTGGTTTACGCACGAAAATTCCTTCTATTTAATGAATAAAACTTCATTTGCCTCGATTTCCTCCTCTGAGCGAGACAGAGCGCGCGGATTGACCACGGTCCACCACTTCTCCATGTTGGTGACTGCCATCATTGATGAGCATTGATGAGCATTAAATTATGTGAAAGACATGATAGTTAATATGGGGGGTCGTACCGATACCCCCGAAAAGGAAGGGGGTCGTAAAAATTTGGGAATTTGCGCAACGCAGGGTTGACCCTGGTGGAAAATGTTGCGGGTTGAGGTACCTAATTCTTGTTGAACTAAATACTAAAATTGTAACGCGCTTACCTTAACTTTGTGAGCATTAATAGTTCTCATTATGTAACATTCTAATTGTCATTTTTGTTGTAGCGCGTCAAAGCATTGTATTATTTTATTGCCATGTCGTAGAACCAGGCACATTTAGTGCAATGGCGGGAGAAAGGTGATACTCAGTGGAGTACGCAGGCATAATCGCGCGGGAAAGTGGAGGCCCAAGGGTTGGGCTGGAAGCAGGGGCCAGTCGTCTTCTCTCTCCGATCACCGAGTGCCGAACGCCGATTGCTGTTGTCTTCTGTGAAGGGCGCGTTCTGGAGCTGCGCCGAGGAGTCTGCCATCCATCGTCTATCGTTCCCCCCTTCCAGATTTCCTGTCGCTAGGCTGGGGCGCTGAGTATCACCAGGGTCGTGAGTACTTTTTTGTATATGATTGGAATTGCTCCGGTGAACCTTTTTTTTAAGGATTTCCCACGATTCATTTTTTTGTGTATTTGGTTTATATAAGTTAATTAAAAGATTTTTAACTTCTTCTAGTAGCACGTTCTTCGAACGGTAGTAACCTTATATACCACACTTGTTAAACTTACCCAAAAATTCTAAGAAGGTGCACCTTCAACTTTGAAGGCCCATAATATCTTTCGTATGCGACCTTTTGGAAAGCTGTAAAAAGTTTCAGAAACTTCAAATATTTCTCTATCAAAACAGTGTAAAAAATTTAGTGATTGACCCTTTTTTTTAATTGTCCCGTTCGAACATTTCGGGGGTTTTGCCAAACACTTTTTTTGAAATCGCGAGTTTTTGGGCTTTAAGCGGGCATAACTCACTTCATTTTCATTTCTGTGATGCACACTTTTCATGGGGTGAAAGTACAGGATTTGCTCTTTCTGACAAGCACCAAACCGTTTTTCAAAATCCATTTTCCGAGAAAATCACACGTTCGAACATTTTGTTCCCATAGGTTTTTGAGCAGCACATGCGAGTTTTTGAGCTTTCAGCAATAATAACTTCCTTCAAAGAGCTTGTTGGGGAGGGGCGAAGACATTTTTGAAGACTACGAGATTTTCTGCTTACTCATGTATATTACAGTTCTCTAGAAGAAGCGTCCCCAAAAAATTAGGTCTTTGAAGAACTTTAACTTTATTTTCAGCCCCAAGAAGTTTCTAAGGATGCATTCAACTCTTCTTTACAGCGTAGAAAAACACCGTGATGTGCCTAAAACTGTCTCTCTGTGCATAATAAATCAAATCTAGCGGTCTGATGTGGATCTTCCTTCCCCTTTTCATTGGCTTTTCAGGACCCCAAGCCAATTTAGGACCTTGGCACTAGCACTTCACAGTTTTTCTTTCTGCAGCGCGTCTTCCTTTCTCAAGCAAACTCGGGCGTTGTAGTGGATCCGCTTCCTCATGGTTTCTTGAATATCAATGCAGCAGAGCTCACGGGCCGTTTTAACGGAGCTACATACAGGGGGGGGCCAAAAAAAAGACATTTTGCCTCCACTTCCAGATGGATTTAAGCACATTTTACTCAACTCAGACCGAACGGTTCCAACTTATTATTAAAGAGTGCATTCCATTCTATAAGAAAATCTTCATAGTGGCCACGTACGTGGACGGCATCAGAAGAATTAGCCCTGGAAACATGGTGCACTGGTCGATCTCAATGGGGTCTTCGAAGGATCGTGTACCATAACGACCCTTACTGGAAAGCTAGTTCCGAGGGGATTTGCACAGTGGTAGCTAATGCCTCTAGAAAACTATCCAACATTAAATCGATTCACGAAATTGCGTAAGAGCTTCAGGCTGAAGCTCTTACGGTAGACCTCCTTGAGCCTGACGACGGTGACAGATGACGTCATATTCTGAAGACGGTGAGGGCAGTGAAGGAGGGCCTGCGTACACTTATAGAGGGACACTTAGGGAATACTCTGCTGAGGAACTCCCGTCAACGACAGCAATCTCTGCGAAGAAAAAAGAGCCGAAGTCCGACATAGGCAAAATGTCTTTTTTTTTTGCCCCCCCCTGTATATGACCATTCTATACAGCGTGATGTAGTCCGCGGAGCTGTTAAGGCTCCGAACAAGTGCTACGTTTATTACTGATGTCCGAGCTAGCTGTGCGAATGCTTAGGCACTCTGTTGAAGTTTAGACGCACGATGAGATGAGATTAACGGTAAGCCGTGGAATTTGACATGGTTATTCAGAAAAGGATAGAGCATTGAAAGGTCTCATCTCCGGAGAAACGATGTAAACACCCACGGAATATGAACTCAAAATGGGGTGCAACATTTCTGGGGCACCCGGTAATTTGCAATATTTTTTGGGGCACCCAGTAATTTTTGCCCACTTCGTATGCGAATCTTGATTTACCATGACCCTTATCACATTCCTAATCCACTATCAAGTTGAGCAGTATTCATTGATTCGATTTCGATCGATTTTCTAAGGCCGCGTTCATATTTCGCGACGCAGAAAGTCAGGATTGACAGGACTAGGATGGCAGTAAAGTAGGATACTGCGCTGAAGAGAGATGAGATGCGTATACATTGGAATCGCTGGAGGGTGGCAGATCAGGCGTCTCCGAATGAATCGATCGATACGTGTCTAATTTTGTTAGCTCCTAGTCCGCACACCATTACACCCCACTCTACTGCTATCCACTACGTATCGTGATCTGGTACCCTCAATTTCAATCTATGCGTATCTGTCAGCGCACTTTCCTACTATTCTATCTACGGCTATGCCAACAACTATGCCAATGTGTGCCTTTTTAATGCAGTGTACTAATCTGGTTTTCGGGCTCGATTATGAACGCGGCCTAACACTAAAAAGAGTTCTTCAAGAGCAAAAACATTGTGCATTTTAAAATGACCAGATGTGCTCCGCCCGCTATCGCGCGCATCACATAGGGAGGAACCACGGAATGGCAGCATGATGTATTCTTTATCCGCCTCCTTATTGAATGTGTTACACCTCCTTATAACCCTACTCTTCGGCGCATGGCAGCACCATCTTCTTCCTCCCTTTCTCTCTCCCCTCACTCCCCTCCCTCAGTACATCCCTTCCCTAGTGCTTTCCCCCTCTCCTCTACGCCGCCGGCTCGGCTGCCCTGGCAGTACTATGTAGAATAAGGCTGAATGTGCTCGTTAGATGTTTTTGTAGTCATTGCGGGTGTTATCAAAATCACCACATCAAGTTAGAATAACACGTCAACATGAATATAGACTTTACTCTCAAAAAAGGTCGTTCTCTCTTAGGCTCTCCTCCCCCAGCTCCCCCCTCCGTAGACCCTCCTCTGCAGGTAATGACAGCACCATGGTCTCCCTCCCTTCCTCCTCTCCCCCTTCCATCCAGCCTCCCCTTTCTCGCGCTCTTCCTACCCCCCCCCCGCTCATCCGGCTGCCACGGCAGCACCATGTAGAATGAGACTGAGTGTGCTCGATCGGTGTTTATATAGCCGCTGTGGGTTATCATGATCATGACATCAACATCACGAAGTGTTGCCCTTCGTACTCCCTGGTTTTGTGAGCGGTTGGTCCGGACGGACAGAACGACACACGCACACACACCGACAAACCGACACACCAAAGTTCTGGTTTATATAATACCAGATTAGTCCCCCGTCAACCGCCGGGACCTTCCTTTCCTGCGCAAGCTTTCTATCCTCCGCTATGGTCCCTTCCTCCTGTGACACCAACACCTCCTGGAAGTGACGCGTATGCAACACAATGGTGTTACAGTAGAAGGGACACAATCATGATATGACGGTAGATTTTTCGCTTCCCTTCCTCATCCTCCCTTCCTCTCTCCACTGCCCTCCAGCTGCCACTGCAGCACCATGTGGAATGAACGGAAGTGTGCTAAGCAGGTGTTTATATAGCCCTAAGAGTGTTATCACAACTATCCTGCTACAAAACATTGATATCTCAAATCCTGTAAGCTACCCGATTTGTTAGCGGTTTGTTTATCCCATGAGCTTCCTTCTCACTCACTTCATTTTGCGGACGGACACACATACATACATACACACACATACAGACATACAAACCGACACACAAAGTTAGCGCTTTATAAAATAGAAGGAAAGTGTAAGTGATTCATTGAGTGCCTATCCAATACTCTAAGTTGTTTACTCAGACACACTAAATTCGGAAACATTTTGAAGTTCCCATCCCTCGTCCTTGTGTACACATTCACATTGCTGGGCGCTCACGGAAGTGGGGTGGAGGGGCTGTGACATTCAAGTGAGACACGTACAGTACTTAGGAATAACATTTTGGAAGAAGGGGTCTTAAGAGAGGATGTGCGCAGCCTTTGTTCTTCCTGGCGTTTCTCTACTCTCCTGGGTTTGACCTAGCACCACCTATCGTCGGCCCTATTTCAAATGTCCAATGAACGCACATATTACAACACATCCAATGTTGTGACGAAGATCGAAGTCAAACCATCTTTTTTGCTTTGTCAGACATCTTTAAATACTTTTCAGAATGCACTCACATGGTAATCCTAAAACAACGAGTTGCGCTGCGTAGCTTAACAGTATCTGTGTTATGTATTGAACATCCTAAAACTGCAGTGGAGTAGAGGAAATTCTTTTTTCATTTAGATGTACGTAGTCCCACCTCGTAGTTAAGAACAGACCGGCCAAACATAGCAATTCTTATGGAATACAAGCTGAGAAATGAACCACCCTGCATATCGCCCACATGCATGCATCACTGTTACATAATTGTGATTTGATTGACCGTGATTAGACAACCGGGATTGAGTACATCGACAGGAATTCTCGATGTTCTCAATCTCTTCTACGGATCGAGATGAACGTCTAAACTTGTGCTTATAAATCATATGTGCGTGTTCTGGTAGAATCTAACTCTACCGTTTTCAATCCCTCATAAGGAAAGCATATCCTTGCGCTTGGGAAGGTTCAGAATAGTTTCACTCGTAAGTTACTTCTTCGACTCGGTGGCTTCCCTTATGGCAATGTACCAAATGCGGCGACTAGGAACAGGTATCTGGGGCTATCAACTTTTCAATCCAGGCGTAAAATCTTTGATCTTTGTCTAGTCCACAAGATGGTACAGTCTCTACCTGGGTCATGTTTCTGTAATGTTTTCAATATAATGCCCTCGAGAACAAGAGGAGGATCTAGTAAGATTTTGCTCACTCAACCTAAGACTGCTTTGCGTGCCAAAAATTTCACGTTTAGAGCTGGCAGTCATTATTTGAAGTTGGCAAAAAGGTTACCTTTGAACATGTCACTGGCTCAGTTCAGACATTGGGTGATTCATATGCTGCTAAACTACGAGGTAGAGTATTAGGGTTTTCGGAGACTGTTTGCTGAATCAAATCGCCTCTCCATCTGTTACTGTCAGATTTGACGTTATCTTGACTGACTTTTTCTTCTTTTGTTGCTTTACTAGCGTGAACATTATGTTTGATTCTTTTTTTTCTTCGAAGTGGTATCGTTTTTTTTCCCACATGTGCCTTTTGCACACGTAATAAACCTAAATCTAAATCTAAAACTTACTGACGCATTCACAGGCTAACTTACTTTCGAGAAGCGTGTAGCGTGAAGGTGAACGTTACCCCGATAAAGTTGATCGTTTTTTGAGTATCTAGAAAACCTCTCTACCTGCGGAGTGTGTGAAGATGCTCTCTCACTTGGATTGGTATTCGTGGCAGGCGCGTAATAACTTCGTACCACGCCCGCGAAACGCGAGGAATGGCGCGCTGACAAAAGCAGGACGCGGTAGGGCAAAGTGAAGTTTTACTGGAGAGACGCATGCGACACTCGTTAGGCGTAGCGGAAATCCTCTGGAGGAATTTGGCATCAGTAAACTTCAAACTAGAACCCCATAGAAAAGTTTTGTGCGAAAGAGGATGGCGAGGGATAGAAATTGGGGAAAGAACAGGAATGTGGAGGGATGTGGACGGCCACAGTGTCTAGTTTGACCTGCCAAGGCATGACTGAAACGGGTAAGTGTAGCCAATTACGCAGACGCTGAACGGCGTCAATTATCATTGTCATTTGCGAGGATCATTTTGAGAAGCGGAATCCATTTCAGTGCTATCTTAGTTGGGAGGGGGGGGGGACCACGCGGCGGCGCGGGAGCCCTATTCGTATCCTTCTGCAAGGCTTAGTCCTCGATGGTGCGTATTTCGAAACTGCCACGTGATGGCGAAATATTAGCTGCCCCTCTAGTAGCAGACGGAACAGAGCGCCGGCCGCGTGGTCCCTTAACTAAGGTAGCACCTCCATTTCTTTATGAACACTCCTTCTGGTTTCTTCATTGATTATGATTGCTTTCGATTATTAATACCAGTTTTGCTTCGCCCGCTATCGCGCGCATCACACGGCAGGCTTTAGCGAAATTGGAGGACCCATGGAATATCAGCATGAGATACTCCATTAACCATCTCACTATTGACTGTGTTAGACCCTCCACAGTTTCACTGAAGCTCATCGAGAATACGCGTGATAACGTCTGAGCTGAACTATTGATCACAACTGTAAACATCCAGCATTTTTCTTGAATTAAGATAATTTAGCGGTGAATAGGATTGCTGTCAGTCTCAAAATCAAAACGAAATATGCCTATTTACATAAGTGAGGAGCTAAGGCTTATCATTTATTTACATTCACCATTATTTAGAACCCCGAAAGGATTAGCGGTTTAATGAGTTTGGGCTTTCTTGATAGAAATGAAACTTATCATTTGCTGAAGACTTGATTGAATTTATGCAATCGACTGCTATTAAGTAAGCTGGATATATATCGAAATAATGTGCACGTACCTTTGTTTGTACTACTACGACTTACTACAATTTGTAAGTAGGAACGCTCTAGTGTCAACGCTGCGTAACGGAATTGACGACTTTTGCGTTCTGGCGCGCCTTATCGGCCCTTATCAATCGTTATCAGTTTCTGGCACCCACCAACAATGTCCCCGTCCCACCCCACATAACACTTGTAAGTATGGTTGCTCTGGTGTCAACGCGAGCCAGGCAACGGAATCGACGACTTCAGCGTTCTGGCGCGCCTTATCGGCCCTTATCAATCGTTATCAGTTTCTGGCACCCACCAACAATGTCCCCGTCCCACCCCACATAACACTTGTAAGTATGGTTGCTCTGGTGTCAACGCGAGCCAGGCAACGGAATCGACGACTTCAGCGTTCTGGCGCGCCTTATCGGCCCTTATCAATCGTTATCAGTTTCTGGCACCCACCAACAATGTCCCCGTCCCACCCCACATAACACTTGTAAGTATGGTTGCTCTGGTGTCAACGCGAGCCAGGCAACGGAATCGACGACTTTTGCGTTCTAGCGCATCTTATCAGCCCTTATCAGTTGCTATCGCTTCCAATCATGTACCACCAATGTCCCGGGACCGCCCCACATAACACTTGTAAGTATAGACGCTCTAGTACCAATATGAACGACAAAACGAAATTGGCGATGCTCGCTTTCTAGCCCCTCTTATCAGCTATTATCAGTCGTTATCAGTTCCTATCACGTACCACTTGTGTCCCCATCCCACCCCCTATAACATATGTAAGAACCACTGCGCTATCATTACTGTGACTCGAGCTATGAATTTCCGGTCAAACACACACACACACACACACCAACAGACACACGCTAGCCGCTTATATATAGTAGGATAAAGCTTTCAATGTTCTCATATCATCCTTTTCAGATATACAAAAAGGAATCACAGAAAGTGGCTTTCCGTGCAGTGTCAACCGTCCGTTCGTACTTTTTCGAATTTTTTGCGACCCCTCCCCTCTGAAAAGGCTCCATGTGCGACGATTGCGTGACTACTTGAACTCACCCCTGTGTTCTCTTCTGCGAAAGGCCAAAGCGCAGACGATTAGAGAACGGCGCCTGGCTCGGCTCCAAAACCCAAGAAGGAAGGTGACAACCCTAGGACTAAGCCTTGGAGGGAGAAGGGACTCCGGAGTGGGTGAGCCAATTACATTGTGGCAAAGTTTGGATGTGTCAGATCACAATAATCATAAGCCGCTGTTTAAGCGAGAGAGCGCAGGCGAGAGCATCGAGTCGACGCGGTTCAAAGGACCGAGTTCAAGTTGTCCGTAGACCAGGTGTGACCCCTCAATAGCTGTTACATTCGCATTCTTTTGTTCTTCTCAATACATCCTTAAATTTCTTGAAAAATTAAAACTCAAATGATAATGCAGAACTCAAAAATTTTCCTTCATGTCCTCAAATTTTTCAATAGAGATCATAGATCAGGAGAAAATGAATTGTTTGCGGACACAACCCACTGCCCACTGACTTTGCGTGGACAGCAGCTCACGAATTGAGCTGCTGTCCATGAAAAGGCAGTGAAAAACAGATTTACACCTACACCTGATGCCGTGAACTATCTGCACCTATGAAAACTGCACTCTCTGAAGAATTTTATTTCCAGCCCCGAGAAGTCGATCCTTTCATAGCAATGCCTTCATTTGTTCTTTATTCCGTGAGAATACTTGGTGGTGTACTTAGAACTGTCCCTCTGTGCATAATAAATCGAATCTAATGCAGTCTGCACAAGCAAGTCTTGACCGCGGAAACACTACGCACGCACGCGTCCTGTGGCTGGCATTTGGAAGTATTTCATCTTGCTATGACCCAGCCTTGCTCAGTTTTTGGCGCTGCTACCACGCTCTGATGCGACGAAGCGAGCTCTCCTTTAGAGGTTTGCTTAAGACAGAAAGAAACAAAAATTCATGATCTTTGTGGACGTTCCTCCCCAGCCCTTCATCCACCAATTAGCCACCTTCGCAATTTTCGTTGCGGGTCCTCGAAATTGCGACCCCCTCCCTCGGCCCATGACCAAAATGCGACCCCCTCGTTCGTATAGTGCGAACGGGCGGTTGACCCTGCTCCAGGGTCATTTCGTGGTTCTTCACACCTAGCTTCCAGTCAAGGGAATCTGATCACTACCATTGAGTGCGAGCCAAGGATAGGTTATGTAGTGCCGTCTTCCGTTGCAGCCTTTCAAGACATCTGACAAATTTTTCAGAAACTCGCAGGTGGAAGTATCGGTAGAGCAGTGTTGTTCAACTCATCCATGCTAACGCTTCGATTTTCTTTGTTAATATTCAAGTCCCACATATCTTGCCTTTTATTTTGTTTGTGTGTCCTGGTCAGAACGCTCAAGTGTAAGGTAGGTTAAAACTGGTAAGTACGGATTCACCCGGTCCTATGCTGGTTTCCCGCATTCGCTGGTACTTTTCTCCTGGATTACATTTTCGACCTTGCGTGTCTGTCATAATTTTTATGATAGACTCCTGCTTTTCAGAAATGATGAAGACAGCACATTATCATCGGCTCTATCACGCATCTGCAAGGGAGTCTAGGCGCGTGGCATCTGCCTGGGTATAGACGTATTAGAGGAACCTGGATGGACGATAGAACGCATGTTGACTTCAAAAAACCTTAGACTGCAAGGACAAAGATATGAGAGTCACATTTATCTCCGGATTAAACAAAAGCGAATAACCTTGCTCGTCACAATGGAACCTATTCCGTAGGACATGTGGCTGAGAATGTAGACATCCCACGAAGTTGCACGCGCAGAAGGGTAGAACGCTATTTTTGTAACAAGACCATCCAGGAGCGACTGGGTGATATCATTGTTGAGCGAGCCGAAATATGACAGGAAAGCGCTCATAATTCCAGCGAGAGCTAAAACTGTTGTGAAACCTCACGTATACTCATAAGGAGTCAAGTTCTGGCACAAACAAAGAGTTACTCTGCATTCCCTGAAAAATTTGTGGATGCGGATGCATCACTCCTCCCCAATGAGTTCGTCCAATAGTTTCGCGAAAAGGAGTTTCCCGATTTCGCTGATTTTGGTGCACCCAAAAGTCTCGACCGGAAACTTCAGGCGCCAAGAAATGAAGACGAAGAAACGAGGAGATACATGTTGTAAAAAACCGGGAATGGGGAGCGGACTATATGGAATGTTAAAAATTTCATATACAGACGTCGAACGCTATCGATAACGGAGATAAGTGAGATCTGCAAATTATCTTGTAGTCATATTGTTGTAAAGGAGAGTCACTTACTAGGATCATCGCATCTACAAGCGGTTCTACTAAATAATGGAGGTCGCCGGTGTAGCAGAACAGGTTAAGTGAAGATCAATTCATTCAGCCTTCTCAGTATCTCCAGGTCACACTTGAAGTTTCGGGTACTCATGTCGTCGAGGGGTACATTCAAGTAAGTGAGCTACTCGCAGTACGAGCGACTACATCTCAAAGAGGGAAAGGGATTCTGGGCATGTGAACACTTCTCGGCGCTCAGGTCGTTGGAGGGCGGGGGACATTCAATCGTTGTTATCAGTCCTTATAAGCCGTTATCACCTTCTGACCAGAACCGCACGTGGTCCGGTTCCCCTGCACATCATTCTTGGAACCAATGCCGGGGGCGCGCGCTACGAGTTTTGTGAAAGTTGCGTTTCAGCGCCTCTTATCAGCTCTTGTCCGTCGTTTTCACTTACTGACCCCCATCAAATTATACTCGAGATCCGTAAGTTGGGGTAGGCGTGTCACCGGAAGTGACGTGTACTTGATAGAATCTATGTGGATAAGGGGCTTCCAATATACATCGCGAGATATCAGCAAAGCATGCTGGCAACGACTTATCTACGCAACTTCTATCAAGTCCACGTCACTTCCGGTGACACGCCTACCCCAACTTTCGGATCTCGACTGTATGTTCCTACCCTACCCTACACATCATGCTTAAAATAGAGTGCTCCATGGTTGCAGCGAAGCGCGCTATGAATTTTGCGGCAAATGGATGCACACACACCAAACATGCTTCACGAATTACATACAGGCCATAAAAAAGACAGTCACCTTTGCACCGGTTTGACTCACATGGTCCTCGATGGATCATGGACCATTATGACATTATCTGAGATACTGTCGCAAGGGGTTTCGCATATTCAGAGCTACTGTCCCCAGAAAGCAATTTATCAATAACCCGATTTAAAGCGAGAGACTACGCTAAAGTTTGTGTGCAGCGTGGAAGTACATGCACCAGTGAACACAGTAGTCAGGGGCCGAAGGAAGAGAAATGTTGCTTTTGTGGCCAAAGGTGCGCTTGCTGCAGAGTACTAGGGCTTTCTGAGCTCCGCCACGACCTGTGCCCCGCCCACTAGCCGCAACGTCGTTCGAATATCGTTTTGGTTAGGTATTCCGCTGTGAGTGCGTATCCTATAACTTTCCCATGGAACGCGTTACCAATCAAAGTATAGCCTTCGCTGGTATGATGATAGCTATCGATTTAACATGCGCAAAAAACCTCTTATTCGGTTGCTAGCTCGTTCATTATCGGAAGTCAACGGGCCAAAGAAACTTCTAAATCATTTGCGCCTTCTTGACGGATTTCTTTGCTTTTTTCGCCAGTGGAGCATTATTCATCAACCCCTTCTCACTATGAATCCAACAACTCGATCTTGTCGTAATCCGTCGCTTTAAGAAATTTCGCAGCAGCTCCAGGCTGGAACTATCCATGTAGGCCTTCTTGAGCTAAACGGTGATGGAATATAACATCATATTTTGAGGGCATTGAGGGCAGTAGAGGGTCTGCTTCTACCTATAGAAGGAGATTTGAGGGATATTTTGCCCTGAAAGTTCCATCTACAGCACAGACACCCTGTACGACGAAAAGCTTGACGATGTGCGCCATGGAAAACTTTTGGCAACCTTTGTGTAGTAAGATGGGTGCCTTTCATTCGTGAACTCCGCCTCCAAGAATAAGAAAAGTTGGCTTCCACTCGTAGCCTTCACGACGAAGTTGGAGCTAGAACTATTCATGATCTGTCATGGAGCGACGGTTTCGTCATCAATGGAGTCATCAGTTTTTTGCAGAGTATAGGAGAACATCACTGATTAACAAATGAAAACAGGAAGTACAGAATGCAGAACAGGACGATGCTTCAAAAAGAGGAGTGCCATGCTCGCAGTTTGCCGTCCGTCGAGGATCTTGGAAGATGGTGGCAGAAAATGGGGCAGTCTCACCTGTGCAAAGCAGTACGCATTTATAAAAAACTGCTGCATACTGCTGTTTGAGGTAAGCACAGCATCGACGAGGTGATCCTACTATTTCGAAGAAGCTTCCGAATTGATTACCTTTCCGGTGGCACACAGTACCATCTTTGCTGCATATAATACACCACTCACCGCTTTGCATCATTCGGCGGAGTCTGAAGGAGGATGGTCAAAAGTCATTCTTCCTCCACATTCAAACAGAATTGATTACGCTTTGCTCAATTCGAACACAACGCCCTCAACTGCGAAACTGAAGAGCATCTTAATACATGGAAAAACGTGGTAGCCTTCTCCACCGGCGACGTCACAAGAATCTCTCATGGGAACAAGGTGCATGGCTTGCGCTCAACGAGGACCACGACGGCTTGTGTACCTTTGTATACCTTCATCTGAAGAGCTGCAGGGAAAGGGGCTTGTGCACTCGGAGCTTGCCTCCAGTCACGTATACGTCAATTTATATTATACCAGATTAGTCCCCCGTCAACCGCCGGGACCTTCCTTTCCTGCGCAAGCTTTCTATCCTCCGCTATGGTCCCTTCCTCCTGTGACACCAACACCTCCTGGAAGTGACGCGTATGCAACACAATGGTGTTTCATACAGTAGAAGGGACACAATCATGATATGACGGTAGATTTTTCGCTTCCCTTCCTCATCCTCCCTTCCTCTCTCCACTGCCCTCCAGCTGCCACTGCAGCACCATGTGGAATGAACGGAAGTGTGCTAAGCAGGTGTTTATATAGCCCTAAGAGTGTTATCACAACTATCCTGCTACAAAACATTGATATCTCAAATCCTGTAAGCTACCCGATTTGTTAGCGGTTTGTTTATCCCATGAGCTTCCTTCTCACTCACTTCATTTTGCGGACGGACACACATACATACATACACACACACGCACACACACATACAGATACACAAACCGACACACAAAGTTAGCGCTTTATAAAATAGAAGGATTATATTTATTGCATGCACATTATGTACATGATCACACAACTAACAAAAACTAACAACAAATACCGGAGAGTTCGAAACGAAAGCTCTGTTAAAAGGCACAGAAGTATAAGACAAAACTGAACTACCTCTACAAGTTCAACGTCAAAATGAAGTTAACACTAAGCTTTGGCAGCCCTCAACCTGAGTATTGCTGTAATACTTTCCTGAATTGAGCTAAACTTCCGGGCAACGCATACCTTTTGACAAACTTCGCAAATTCAGAAAACGCTCTCACAACAAAGAATC
>MU886878.1:0-11609 GCA_036418205.1 Ostertagia ostertagi
TAACATGTTTATAAACAGAAAATTTCCATGCATTTAACTATCTGACATGACAAAGAACCATTTCAAACTATTCGCTAGCAATTTTCCTTTCAACACTTGTAGGGTTCGACATAGGTTGTTCAACCTAAAATTATACATTATCACCAAAATATTTGAATATCAAAACTTTTATTACTAAAAATTAATATAATATGAGTTCACCTCATTAATTCAAGTACTCTCACCCAAACATAAGTTCTTGAAATTACTTACCTTTTCAACACTAGTAGTAGCTCCATTGGAATCACAATTATTCGAAAGTCCAGGTAATACAAAGCTACCTTTTGTCAAACGTCCTTCCTGAAAACTATTACTTTTTTCTGACTGCCTATATAATCAGTTTAATCTTAAGTAATGCTTAATTAAGATATATTTAATTAATCACGAAATAACCTACAATATAGTCCTTTCTATCAGTCTCATTTAACATTTCGAAAAAAGATAGTCCTCTCCACTCAGGTAGTTCAATACCTAGTTTAATCGCCAAGACAGCAGAATTCATTTCCTCAATATAATTATAAAATCAAAGATTTATTAAACTTCTTATTATAAGACTTACAATCTCACGACCGATAAAAATTTTTCCTTTTTTTACAGACATAACTGGTATTTTTAGTTTGGCAGCCTCATATAATTTGGTTATCTTTTGACGCAGTAACAACCTAAAAATATACACATTACATTAATTATGTATGCATCAATTTTGAAAATTATCATTTTAATCTTACCCTAGATTATTTTCGTCAGCCACTCTCAAGACATGTTCTTTCATGATTGTAATTCTAGTACCATTATCTTTATTGTAATCTGCAAGTTTTCTTCTACCCTCGGTCATGAAGTATTTCCAATATTCATAAGACACCTTAGCCTAAAACTAACCTTTGAGTTTCAAGATTAAGTTAAATCAAATCAAAATTAAAATTAAATTAAAATAAAGATCAATTACTAAAACTGACTCGTATGGCGGGGATTCCATTTTTTGTTCCTGCTCCTGTAGGCCAACTGAAAGGGGATGGCCTGCCCTCCATTTGATAACTAAATTGAAATAATCCAATTAACTTCATACGCAATCCTCTAAAATGTAAAACTTACCCAGTAATGACACTTGCAAAATGATTCAACAGTCTATCATACTTCCATTTATGTTTATTCTCTAACCCGGTAATCCTTATCCAATTCAGCATCACTCGCTTATTTACATTTTCTTGGAATGTTTCCATACGCTTTATATCTTGCTCCAACTGCAATAATACCTAATTAATTTTATATCCACCCTACTTTAAGTGTAGAAGCAATCATTCATTAAAAACTTTTTCCACTTATACAAATTTGTTTTGTAACATGTATACATACACAAAAATAATCTCCATACTCCTCAACTTTCATAAAACCTTTTTCTAACTCTTTAAACACGAGGACCATACCTCTTTAAAAATAGGGATCTCTTTTGATAGGGTTATAAAAGTGGCTACCAGCATTGGGGGTAGGTACCACGCCCTCAAAAGGGTCAACAAATACTTTAATAAAGTCATTTAGTAACTAAGATTAAAAATGGGCTTGCAAGTGCCTAGGGCAATCCCCTTCAAACTTCCCCCAAGAGTTTGTGAGCTGGGCCGCTCACATACTCCCACTTATGGTCCACCACCTCTCCTACTAGCAACTGTAATTACTTCCTCCAACAAGTTTTTTACAAAAGTAGGGAAAACGGTACATATAATCTCATGAATTTTGGTAATATAAACAAACCTAGCGTATGTAAACCTAATTGTGTTAAATGTAATTTGATAGATAAAAAAGAACACATTATTTGTAATACAACTAATTTGAAAATTAAAACATGTATAAGTGAGAATGCCAACTGTTGTAGTAAAAATGTAATTTATTGCCTAAATTGTTTAGAATGTGGCTATCAATACGTTGGTTTGACTACAAGAATGCTCAAAGATAGAATGAATGAACACATATATCATATTCATAAAAATGATTCAAATAAATATGTTTATAACCATTTCAATACAAAATGTAAAAGCAAACAAGTGTCATTCTCCATCCTAGATAATCTACCAGATAACACTGACATTACTGTATTACAAAATAAGGAAGCCTTTTGGATAAAACTGTTGGTAACAGCTCACCCTTTTGGAAATAACGACAATATTAAATCTTATGGTAATATTTCTAATATAACAAACCCACTTACATATAAACCGGAACATCCATATTTTAATCTAACTATTCGTAAAAGACGGGAAAGAATCGGAAAAAAGAATAAAAAACAAAAAAAGAACAAACAAGATAACGATGCAAAAATAAAAAACTTTTTAGAATTAATAAGCAATAATGATTTCAATGATTTCAAGACTATCAAAAAAGAGTTGTATAGTCTAACAAAGAAAGCCATTACTAAAATTATAAATTTATGCTATACAGAAACATTTTTAGAACAAATTCCCTATGACAAAAAACTTTTGTTACTTTGCCTTTTATGCAAATTCTACTTCAACAAATACAAAAATAATTCTAATAGGAGTATCAACAAAGACTATTGTAACATAACAACAAGTTATATACATAATATATTAGATTATGTTGATATTAATAAAATATTTAACTCCAAAAACATTACACAAACTATTAAAAATAACTCTACAGTACAATTAATCCCTTTCAGAATTGTATATAAATATGACAAACCAGCTTCATTACTTTTATTCAATTACAATAAAACACTTAAAAATCTTACAGATAATGAAATAACTAACTTATTGAACTCAAAATGTATTTGTGAAGATAACATATATAAAAAGTACATAGACCAGTATCATAAACACATAGTAACAGGAGATACCAAAGTTATTCAAAATATACAGATAAGGAATCTAATTGATAAAGGCTGTAAATATAGATTACCGATCAAGGTTAATAAAGATTCTATCAAAGACTGGATAGAATCTACGGTTACTAATTATATTCAAATAATAAAACACAGATACAAGATCACAGATAACATATTGGAAAACATTAAAATAAACATTAAAACAAATTTATATAGAGCAATAAAACCAAAACTTTATAATAGTTGGTTAAACAAGTATTGTAATAACATTAATGTCAATCCAAACTTTATCAATGAATGTAATAAACTTAAGAAAATTTTCATCTTTTGTCCATTAGATAAAGCTAGTAATAATTACGGAATCATATGTAAAAAGTTTTATATAATCAACATTATGAAAGAAATGGGTATTGAATATACTGAAGATCACAAAATTGATATCAAAGAAACAAATAACTCTTATTTACATATAAACACAAGTAATCAAGAATCTATAATCGAAAAACATTGTCAATTGAACAAAAATATCCATATTGATAACCTAACCAATAAAAATATTCCTTTGATATATGCTATTCCCAAAATACATAAATCTCCCATAAAATTTAGATTTATAACAGGTGCAAAAAATAGTAGTCTCAAGCCATTGTCAAAGGAGCTTACTAAAATACTTACATTTTTGAAAAACCACTTTATAATGTATAATAATACTATAAAAAACAGAAATAATAGTTTCATAGGTTACTGGTCTATAAATAACATTAATATTAGTGAACAACTTCAAAACATAAAATTAAAAAACATGAAACTCTTTTCAGCAGATTTTAATAATATGTTCAATAATTTACCACATTATAACACAATGAATAATATCAAAGGAATACTCAAAATATGCTTTAAAAACAGTAATAAAAAGTATATAGCTACTAATGGAATTAAAACCTTTTACACTAATACATTATCATACAAAAACTACCGATACTATACTATCGAAGACGTAGTCTATCTACTGGACTATTTATTAAATAAACAGCTATTGTAAATTTGCAGAACACCTATTCATACAAAAAATAGGAGTACCACAAGGTAGTAATGTTAGCCCTTACTTAGCAGATCTTACCCTATCCTACTTTGAATACTTATACTCAAAAAATAATATAATACAATCAATTTACAACTGAAACCCTATAGATATATGGATGACATACTAATAATACATAATGTTGATACACAAACAATTTTACCAAACTTAATGAAATATATAAAAATATTTTGAAATTGAAGTTACACACACTAACGAATATAATGTAATTATTTAGATCTAGAAATTAAAATAGAAGAAAATAAAATACATACAAAAATGTATAATAAAACAGATGATTTCAATTTTTCTATAAAACGCTTTCCCAACTCAACCACTAACATATCATTAAAAATTAAGGTTAACACAATATATTCAGAAATCCTACGAATAGCTCGTACATGTACAAAAAGAAAAGATTTCATAGAAAGACTAAAACATACCAAAGAACAATTAAAAGATTCTGGTTATAATTTCAATATGTTTATTATATGTCTCAATAAATGCTTAATAAAAAATGAGTTTATAAAATATAAGTTTGATTTAAAGAGTGGAGTGCTTGATAGAATAGTCTAATAACAATAGTCTAATGATATAATCTAATTCTGAAAAATATTCAACAGTGGACTCTAACCAGTGAATAAAATTGAACGTTACTTACTCTTTTCCCACTATGTTGATCTAACACATTGTCCATCACATTATCCATCGTAGCCTCCAGCCTTCCTGAACAAGAAACGTGCAACAATTGGCTAAAACCTAGCCTAGAGTAATTAGTGTGTTTAAATGTGTTTAGGTGTGAATTGTGAAAAAGTTTGTGATGTCTTTGACTCCCCATTGTGCGAGTTTAGAAAATGAAAGACCCACCTTGTACACAATAATCATAAAATGAAATATAACTCAACGTTGATAAGTAAGAAAGGTTGAGTGATAACATATAAAGATAACTTCAACACTAGTCAAAACAAGTTCACTTCATTTTTATGGTAATAAGCTTATAAGCAGCTGACCTCACAGCTGCTATTCATTGATTATATATATGTATATGTATATATATATGTAAGTATATAAATATTCTTTATATATGGATATCGATATCATGTATAATAAGTTTTTGAACGTAAGTCCTTTAACTTTATATAAAGAAAGATAAACAGAACCTTTTAAAAATAGTACTTCTAAATATAATAAGTTATTCAATTAATTAATGTATTTGACAACGGTTTCTCCTTCCTTCCCTTACTGATGAGCACAGAGGAGGGATACTCAATCCGTCTAGTTTCCGTCTAAGGGCACGTGCGAAACGGAAACTAGACTACGTTGTTGTAAAGACCCCATTATAAAAATACACATTCATAATTCACAATTAACTAACAATTAGAATATACATAAAAAATTTTCCTATTTAAATTTATTATTTCTGTTTTTTTGAATGAGCAGGTAGTGGTTGTGTTTTTTGGTTGGGTGTATGCTATACGAATTTATTATCTGTTGTTATTAACTTAACTACGTGCCCAATGTCACGTAATTTTTCATATCACATGCAATGACCGTCACAGTACGTCCGCTACTATTTAAGCAAGGGGTGAGGGTAAGTCATTTCTTTCACTCCAACGGCGCGGCTCCCGTAAGGGCAGCTTTACACTTGGCTGTGGCAACACATGTGGGTATCAATATGGTGTAGAAACCACCAACCAAATCAATTATCCAACTGTAATCAATGTATTCAGGCTGGAAGAACAGGTTTTATACACCGAAATATCGCCAGAGCTTTTAAAAGGATTCTTTTTCAAGTCGTTTCTTGCTTTTTGGAACTTTTGAATTTTTGGAATTTTTGAATTTTGTGAACTTTTAGAGTTCTTTTGTAATGGAATTTTATATTATTACATATATATATTATAGCCTGGTGATAAAAGGCTCGTGTGCCTGCTCCGTGCTTCGCAGAGTTGATCATCTAGTACTTGGCAGTAGTATGTGCACCGTGTTCATCGATGTGGAATTATCCTCAAGTATCACACATGCAATAACTTTTGCGAAGGTCTATTGACTAGTGATCTTCTTCGTCTTTGGACGAATGACGTGCCTTTTTTATCCTCTTTCATCTGTCAACATTCCTATGCATGGATGAACTTGCTTTGCAAAATGTTTTACTTCAGTTCTCCAGCTGCCGCTGCGCTCTTCTCACTCTCGAAACATTTTTCTTGGTCCTGGCCTTCCCCTCAAAAAAAAAAAAAAAAAAAAAAAAAAAAAAAAAAAAAAAAAAAAAAAAAAAAAAAAAAAAAAAAAAAAAAAAAAAAAAAAAAAAAAAAAAAAAAAAAAAAAAAAAAAAAAAAAAAAAAAAAAAAAAAAAAAAAAAAAAAAAAAAAAAAAAAAAAAAAAAAAAAAAAAAAAAAAAAAAAAAAAAAAAAAAAAAAAAAAAAAAAAAAAAAAAAAAAAAAAAAAAAAAATTAAAAACAAAACCACAAAGTGTCCCCGGACAGATCTACTACCCACTATATAGATAGAAGCTTGGGTGAAGTTTTTGGAACTGATGCAAGGCTTTTATTTTTATTTGAGCTTTCATTCCGTTTACTGGAAGCCGTTTTGGACGTTATGACTCGATTTTCGTCTTGCCTGTGGGAACCTGCCTCCATCCTTTTCAAAATAATCAAGAGTTCCTTGCGCTACCATGACGTAAGGCATGGGGAACAATTTTCTGTAAAGTTGACTGCTGGAAGTGACCTAAGGGTTGTTAGCCATGATAAGGTTTGCCACAGAACAATGTGTATGCGAATCGTATATTTCGACTATGCCTTCAATCTATCAGGTAGCCATGTGCAGTGCGAATATCCAATGCCCTAAAAGTGCCCTAACAATTCTGAGTGGGAAGCGGATGTGCGGCGCATTCCCGCGTTGACACATGCACTAATCATCCGTCCTCTAATTGTCAATTCCTACATCGAGCCACTTGCCCGCTGAACGCTCCATCGCCAATTGGTCCTGTCCGAAGCATCTTCTGTCTGATATCCTCTGGCGCTGACTTCACTGAAGTACTTCTACCGGATGACCACCTTGCATCTCTCTTTGTACTGGCCCGCCAGTCCGCTTGCCTTGCGATTGAATCCATTTTAGGCTTTCTTATGGCGATTGACTGGGCTAGTAAGCGCTTGCAAGGTAACGCTTGCTGAAAAATATAGTTTATGCGCTATACGAAGTTATTACGATTTTCTTCTTCTTAGTTATGTATTATGAGTAATTCAGAACTCTGTGACCTAACCATAAGCTTCAATATGAACGATCATTGTGTAGAGTATCTCATATGCTTTGATCCTTCTCTTGGGCACTGAACCAGTTTTAACGGAGTCACAGAGTTACTTATTCATATAAGCCGTGTCCACTTATCTGGGCCTACAAAACATTGACATCAACCTCATCATAGTCCATCGTGATGAAAGGTTTTCGCTTTATGGTCCGCCTTTGCGGTCGTGCAGCTTTCCCACTATTACTTGGAGAGCAGTCGCATGCGTTATTATTTGCGTTATCGTCTGAAGTCGTTAGAGCCCTCCCAGCACTATTTGCCTACCTTAGACTGTTTTACAGTGCAACTACCTTTCTATGCTAGCACGTGCTACACAGATCCCTTCGCGCCAAAATCGTTCTAGTCATTATATCTACTAAGGAACATTTCGTTAACACCCAGACAACAGAAAAATTCCTGACCCTTTCAAATATTTTTCGAAAAAAATTCCACTTCTCCTCATACTTCACCTCACCTTACTCCACTTATGTAGAGCTAATAGTTGAAAAGTGTTTCAGCGATGAAACCGAATGCTCGACGAAACAAACCGTGATTTCCCTCAGCTTGTGATCGAAAGCGGCTCGTAACAGCCTTGTTGCCAAATATAATCTTTCGCCGGACCTGAACGCTCCGCCGGGTTCCGCCTCTAAATCCAAAGCAAGAGCGATAGTATGATTCTACAAGATCAGGAATAACATTCACCAATTAAATGGACTGTCCAGTCACGCGCAAAGTGCGCTCTCGCCTCTCATACTCTCAGCCTTTATCAGAAAATAGTCACCCCCTTTGCAACTTCTTCCCGTATCCTATGTTTTTCATTACGCTCCGGCAGAACCAATCCGAGCACTCACATTCTCCTAGCTACCAATGATCAGAAAAAATAGAGGCACCAGACATTGAACGTATTTCACATAGGCGCGTTTTGGTATTTGTGATGAAACTGAAGGAAAGGAAACCGTAGCAAAATAAGGAAACTAACTCCTCCTGGCACCAATCCAACAAGAGGGCAAGCATATCACCCTGTTAACATTAGTGATGTGCGCTCGAGGACAAAGAAAAGAGTCATCCCCTCCCTCCATTTCAAAAACGAAATCAATTACACTTTGCTGAAGCGCAATAACCTCCCATAATAAATAAGAAGACTACATTCCAGGTCTGCTCCTGCTTATGGAGGACACCTAAGGATATTTTGCCATAAAATTTCTATCAACGGCTGAATCAAGTGCGACGAAAGGTTTGCTGATGTGAGCTGAAGGCAGAGAGACTTTCTTCTGCCTCCCCTGTATACATAGGTGCTCATTCAGTACACCACGATGTGCTGCTGGCACACTTACACAGAGCAGCTGGCGGCATAAATGTGCAGGAATTAGAGACCATACTAATTAGTGATCGATCACTTCATCCTTACTCAAGTTCTAGACGAAAGTAAGTCTAGTCGGAATTGCGCGACCTAAAAGATCCAGAAATTGACTAGCAAAATAGCAGGGTGTCTGGACTAACCAAGACTTCACCTTTGGGATCGGTAAATGGTACCGTTTGTCTGGCGAAAAAAGGCTGAACTGGTGCATGATAGTTTCTGTAACCATTGCAATCATTCGGTACGCCCCCAGAGCCATCGCCGGCAAGAGAAGGCCGAGTACGGATCGAGTCGTGGCGCTGTGATGTGCGATGAAGACTGCGATGACCATTCTATTTAACATAAGTAATGGTTCGTCTGAAGTAACGAGGCGAAACGAACGCACCTCTATATTCTTTACTTAACATATTCTAATTGTTAACTATTTTGACGCGATTCCCTGAACGCGCGCGAACTCGTCCGCTAACTCGGCTTCTTGCCGCGCGATGGGCCTCCTGAGGGGTACCCATCGCCAAGTTGCTCACATCGCTTTCTGACGGAGTAAAATGCATGGCGCATCCGAAGAAGGGTTGATCAAAGCCGAATGCATTTTCCTTTGCTGAATTGTGGCCCATCTTCTATTCTGAAACGATGCTCTTGCAGGTTTCAAAATTTTGTAATGATTTGACCACTTCCAATTTACTTTTCATTTCGCGTTCGTTTCCGAATATTTTGCATTCATAGATATGAAATTTGGAAGTTGTTTTATTACCACTTCATTTGCTGTTTCGTCTTTTAGAGCCCGTGGGTTGGGGTGATTTTCGCTCTGTCGCTCTTCTAAATTCATTAATGTGTCTATGCACATTACAACTGACAGACATATTCGTGTATGATGGCAAAATTGGACGGCGGGCTCAAGCTGAAGACACTGGACCTCTCAAGTAGGATGAAGCTAAAGTCTATTCAAAATCACTTCCCCGTCCCCTTCCCGATCGCCTGTGTGTCTGCTGAACCTTCTTCACCCCTGATTCATCATTTGAACTCCGCTAGAGGTAAGGTAGCTAGAGGTAACGGCGTCACATTCCATCCATCTTAAGGTAAACAGTTTCAGTTTGTTAGGTAAGTGTGCTGGCTCTGGCGAGACCAAGGGCCGGGTGCAGCAAGCCCCAACTAGGAGATGCGGATGAATCCCCTCACCTACAACTAGGGGATATATCACCAAAGTTGGGACGATGAGAGCGCGCGAGAGCCCCAATTGGGGGATCAATACCGCACTCCCCCCCATGTGGGCTGTTGCTGTAACCCGGCCCCCAAGTCATTGTGTTTGTCAAAAACCTGTTAGGGGTCAAATCTCAAATATCTTCCATTTAACAGCACAGTGAAAGTTATATGCCACCCGAGGATATTCTTTAGTCCAGCCTGTTTTCCTTTCATCCTCTTCGATGGACAGAACCCCCTTGTTCATTATTTGTTGAGTAGGCGAGAACGAAGATTATCCAAAGAAGAGCCCCGTGCAAATGACATGGGAATTAGCAGCTCAAAGGGATATAAACGAGAGTTCATCAACAACATTCATGACAAAGAAGGAGGTATTTTGCCTCCGTTGGACTTTTCATTCACTGCAGCAGGTCCAAAAGCTGGTCGTCAAATAGTTTTGAGAGTGTGCCTCAATTTCGTTTAAAGAAAGGGTAATATAAACGTTAATGCTTCAGACCAAGAGAAATGTCTAGTATTAAGTTTATTTGGATAGATCTAATCTAAACTGAAATTATCACTCTATGTATTACTGGCGAAGTGCCAAACCTAACTAGCTTTAATAGTTGGTTTGCCTTCGACAGTAATGCCCAACTACGTTGGGTTGCCTGTCGCAACCCTGAAATTTAGCCCAACTTGTGGGGAGGATACCGCGACAGAAACTGTTAGGTTAGTACCTACCTAGATCACTCCAGCCTCGTCGCAAAAATTGCACGTTTAGGGCGTTAATGCTTACGGGCCTGCAACCATCGACATCCGTTGCAACGCTTCCCACCCACCTCGATATCGGCGGTGCTCTCTCGAACGGCGTGATCTCTCGCGTGTTTTGTCTTCTTTGACCGCCCTGCCTCGCCATCGTTCCACATCCGACCTTTTTGAAGGTTAAGGCCTTAATTTCAGCGATCCCAAAGATTTCTCTTGCTTTCCTTTCCACTTTCAGGTGTCCCGCAGCTCAGTCATCATTACGAAGCGCTCTTGTTTTATCCCGGGCTTGCCTTCAACAACTTTTTCCCCTTCCATCCCTTACGAACACAGAGGGAGATCATGGTCAGTTCTTTTATTAGGTTGGTCCATAAGTCTTGCAACAAATTACATTTAATGCTAGAGAATTTTTGTGAGAACTCCGAAAATCCGCAACATATTTGTTGACGTAGCATCCACCTTTGCAATTTCAGCCAACCGTCCAGCTCGTTGTCTCGCTACTTGTTATGGATATTACACCGATTTCGCGAAAAGCTCTTCGTGCCCTTAATTTTTACGAGTACTGCTTGGAATGTTCCGCAAGTCATGCTACACCAAGGATTAGCCAGAAGATGGGCGAGGGCACGCTCTCTCAAACACGTGCAACGGCGCTTCACTCTGCTCAAAATAACCCACACTCCAACCACCCTGTGACTGACAATCACGATGCTCTATCTGACGCTGTTGAAAAGGGATCTGGATAGAGTATCGATCATTTGCTAGAGCAATTCCGATGCGACAAGGAGACAGCACTGTGGCATCTCCAAAGACTTGTGAAGATCCGAAAATATAGAGTTTGGTCCCCACATGCCTTGAGCCCGATTCAGCTCCAAACACGATCTGACATCGTTATGTTCAAGTCGACTTACTATGGATTCTTCGATTGACCATCCATCACATTTGCCGAAGATGAGGAGTGGGTACAGTGTGCTAACAAATGAACAAGCGGCGGTAGTCCAGCTCAAACGCTTCGGGAGTTCTTACTGCTTAAGTTCAACCTCGTCCAAGTAGGGCCTTCTCGGATTTTTGGTGGAACACGGAGGAG